>JAQFYB010000901.1:0-40978 GCA_034694085.1 Pogonognathellus longicornis
TCCCGACCCCTTAAACTTATCAAAGTTATGCAACTCATATAGGAAAATGAACGTTGAAGTCTCCCCTTTCGATTGATGTTTATCTCAAATCATAACTCTTTCTGGTCCATGAGATATTAATTTTTGAAAAGTTCGTCTCATTTATGAAACAGCCTGTATATGATATATGACAGCCAATGAGTAATGTAATAATGTATTTTAGACAAATAGTGTACACAATAATGCACATACACATCATACCAGTATATATACCTATGTGAACAACTGTTTATCAAACATGTGCATCTGAAACAGCCAAAAAGTGTTTCTCCGAATAACAAGACTTGTAAGAAAACAAGATAGGAAATGTTGGTGGCATAGAACCGGAAAGAAATTCTGCACAAATGGTTTTATTATTTGAGTTGCATTTTGCTTGCTTAATGTCAAATTTGAGTTATGATATATAAAACCATTAATCATAACAGTAGTCAAGAAAGTGACCATAATCAAAGGAAAAGCCGATAAAATCGTTTAAAGGTTGGGTCTTATGAATTTACGATTCGGCTATAGTAGATGCAGGTACGACTAGAGTGCTATTAGCCGGTGAAGGAGCATAAGTAGGTGGTCTGATGGGTATAGTACGAGAACGAGTGCACAACGCACACAACTAAACTACACATACAATTTTCCGTGTTTAGTAAAGCCGAACGAAGTGCAACAAAGCGTTTCTCAGCTTCGAATTGATTTCAAGTTTGAACTTTAAATCCAAAAACTTAGCCCTACTCCTGCTTCTGTGATTTTGTGTCAGACTCACTATGGACTACAACACGTATTTCCCAGCAGTACGTGAATTTCCCCTCGAAATCAAACGATTCGAACATAAATGAGTAACATGATAGCAGAAAAACGAAGTGGTTAACAATAAGCGCGTAACATCTTATGCCATTACACCTTTCGTTTCGTAGGTACAACTAAAAAAGCATTTAAAATGTAATGTACTGCGTGGTCAACAGCCATGACGCTTGCCATCAAAGTGCCTAATGGTAAAAATAGACTCAGTGACACGCTATAATACAAAAGTTACTGAATACCATTTCATGAAAAATAGTTGATTCTAGTCTTCTGAATATAAATATCCTCGTTCCATGCACTCCAAGTCTCAAAGAAATCTATTTCCAATCTACCATTTTTACACGTTTAGTTAAATCGCTGTGAATTCTGCATGTGTCGTAATGCTCCTTGTTATACGATACACATACGTGTCTGCATACATACTACGTGTTAAGTTACCTATCTATATCTACTAAAATTGCAACAACTGCAATTAGGCACGGCAGAAATACAGACAGACAAGAGCGTCGAGTCATATTCAAAGTAGTAGATGAGTTGTTCGTCCCGAACGCGCTTTACAACCAGACAAGAAAAATTACCGTGAATAATCTTTCAAAATGGATGCACAAATAGAGCATCTGAGTCCATGCACATCTAAAAACAAGTCTCATAGCTAATAAATAAGAAAAACATAAAATATCTGCCATTTTCCAAGAATATTACTACACTAAGAGTATTTTATAACACTGCAAGTCGGTTGTAATTAGTTATCTAATAAATAGAACCGTTTTGTAATAATATAATATTATTTCTGAGATTACATAACATCTACATAATTTTAACGTACAGCATTGCACTTAATGTTAGTAAAAATACTTCACAATCTATGAAAGGAAAGATATCTTGAATTAGGCGAATCCGTAATAGGCCATTGCATTGGTGTGACGGCAATTGGCAAGTAAAGACTTTGCGTTAGTAAAGCATTATTATAAGACGAACGAATATTGATATAAATGCGAATTAACAACTTTAATGAGACGACCGCATTTCTAACTGCTATGAGAGCATTTCACGGTGTATTAGACATACAAGTTGAAGTGGCTGGTAGTAAATGTTGCTGAGAGATGCGATGGGGTTGAATGAGTTCCGCTGGATTTGGCTCGAGTTGAGATTTTGACCCCAAACTAAAAAAGGTTTATCCAATTCAAAGAGTCATAGACATCCTCGTCATCATCATACTACCGAACAGAACGGCAGGAGTTGCACGTTGAACCCCCTACTCTCATCTGACTATCACAGTCACATTCACATGTACAATCTCAACCTCTCTCCAAATATAATATACATTTTTAACATTCAACTAACACTACACGATCACCATACATCTTTCATTTCATACTTCATAGTATAGTAGCTCATAATATTTCTAAAAGAATAACATTCATTTTATTTTACAATCACCTATGCCACAGATACTTGCTTTTCTATTCTAGCAACGTGTACGACGGTACTGTATTGAGCAGTGATACAATAATATTATGTAGCAATAATACAGTATGCTTGAAAATGGAGAAAAAATGAAAATGATTGTGAGGCTTAAAGATGAGCACGTTGTGTGTGTTGTGAGCATCGGGAGTCACGTCGTACCAACTGCCCAAATGCATAACGTAGCGCAGTAAATTACAAAAGATTGATGAAGGCAACGCAACGGGAAAGGAATATGTGTCTGTTCAGTATAGCTTGGAATATATGGAATACATCTATCAAATGAAAAATGAGAATTCGGGCTACATGACAAATGATCCGGAGCCGTCAAAATTTAGTTGTGGTAGAGTCTCCGCAGCCAATCCTACAACAAAACCATCCCTCCGATTTTACTTGCTCTCTCTCTCTTTCTTTCCACATCCTTTTTATAATTTGGAGGCTTTGGTGCTAATGATAGTGCAGCAAAAATCTAGAATTCACCTTCTAGAACACACATTTCAATGTTAAGGTATCATGAGAACACCGTTACTTCAAACATTATGCCCGTGTTAATTCTTGTAGGCAGGCCCCAAGTCAAAATTGACCTATTTACTTAATAGTACAAAATTTCAACAACCGAAATATAAAATGAGTATGCCACCCAGTCAAAGGTCAAGTTCAAATTTAAATTTTTATAGAACAGCCACAGTAGGTAAAATTTACATCAGCTTCTACATGTAATTTTACTAATAGGAAAATTAGAAAATTCAACAATCCCAACAATCCCTCAGCTTCTACATGCAGGAAATACAATATTTATTTTGTTCAAGAAATAAGTTAAAATAAAATTATTTTTCTAAATAAAAGTTTTTTATGTAAATGAGGTCAAATACTCCAATGAGATCCCCCAACAGGGAAATCACTTTCTCCACTTAAAACTCGCAAAAGAAATAAGATGGATTGAGAATTAATTTTGATTATGCATTAATATTATATAAGGGCATCAATGACATTAATTTTCAGTCAGTTTAGTTAATGTAAAGTAGCCATGTAAGTACTGCATGCACTCTATAACAACTTAACAACTATATATGGAGATAAGTGTGCTGAAAGTGCGGATTGTCACAGTGACAAATTTTCCCACGTCCATAAAACATTTTTACTTCTGATTGATGTCGAATGTCAAACAAAGCGACTATCATTAAGCCATCAAGTAAAAAAATTGTCTTAGGACTCCGAAAGAAGTACAGGTCCCTTTACAAGGGTAATAAATATAATATACTCATACACTGTTTTTAAATTTCTTTTTTTAGTAGGTACAGGAGGTAGAGGTTATGAAGGAACAGGTAGTAATGCTGACATGTCCTGTCCGTCAATTATCTTTTTGAGAGCATGTTTAACAAAGATAGACTGTGTTACAATGTACGAGAAGACTCTGTGAACGTGCGTTGTGTCATTTTGTGTTACAGAAACACAAAATACATTGCGCCTCTTTAGATTTATAAGATAGATTTTCTGAGATATAAAGCAACCGCTATGTAAATACAGCTAAAACGCCGAGAAAACTAAAGCATTGCCTTTAAACGTCGTTTGTACAACACAACACTTAACGCTTAAGAAGAAGTGACACACTACTCGTCTAGAGTCAAAAAGATTACCGGAAAGATTCGAGCCTCCTTTGATAATTATGTTAGGTAACTCATGCACAGAAAAATATTCGTATTAGCTACAATTCTTTCTAATACTTTTTCAAAGTCAAAGCCATACAACAGTATCTCCATTTAAAAAATAGTCAATTTTTTAATTCATATTATTTTACTACATTACATACTACTAGTTTGACATTGGCATTAATTTTTCATTGTTTTCCGTAGTAAGTAACTAATGTTAACACTTGTAAATTTCCTTAGTGGGTTCCTAGACTTTATATCGAATTTTGGACAATAATAATAATTATCGATTAGTGAGGAATGCATAGCAATATAGCTCTTACACTATAATATATCATATATATTATGCTCTTTCGTTTAATGTTTTGCTTCAAGTCAAAAGTCTCGGGTTGCTACGAAGTGAAGAACTGGTGACGGTGACTTTTTTGTTGAGAAGGCACAACTCGAAAATGAGAAGTACTTATCATGAAAAAGATCAGAAGCTTTCAATATAATGAGTACCTCACCGGCTTTACCAGAAGACGAATATTTTTTAACTACTCACATTCTCACAATCAAGCTGTAACTTTCAAGTGGAGTGATTTCAAGTGAAAAGAACTTGAGATTCCACTTTCATCCTACTTCTTACTCGCTTTACTACAAGGATACAGTAAAGTAATGCAGCAATGTATAGCTATATTATGTGTAATATTTCCAACCTACAACGTGGAAAATGAAATAACTATGCAACCTTACTATTAGGTTGTGTTATAATAAAATATAGGCACCATCTCTATAGACAGTACAATGATACAAATCAAACAATCATGTTTACAACACATTACGCTCACTAGAATTCGTATAAATGTCAGGTGGACGTCAAAATTACCCACAGCGGTATAGCTAGAGAGAGAAAAGATGGAGCGCTTTTGAAAAAGTGTTTCGAGAAAAATATTTTTTAGTTGTAATGTTAATGGGAACAGGTCCTGACCCGTCTGTCGTCATGTCATTCTATCTTCAACACTCCTTTCACACCTGATTATATGAATACTTGCTCACATCCAACTTTAATTAATCCTTCTTCACTCTTTCCTCCCTAATCTCAATTCGACGTCGTCTCTAATTTATCAAGTCGTACATATCAATTATCATGTTCCAAAGACAGAATCTTGCTATGTACATCTAAAGAACCTTGACAACTAAATCCTTTGCACGATGCTTTTTTTTTAATTCGTATCACTTTAGTTGCTTCAACTCTTTTAATCGAATATTATATGAATACCTATGATCCTTATGTTGTGTTTCCATCACAAATGCAGGCAGTTCTAAATGAATATTTACCAAAACTATATGAGAATGAAGTAGATACTTCTACGATTTTTCATACAGTTTGATACAGGCTTAATTTAAATGTTCTGAATCAGACGATTTTATACCTGGATGTATAATAAAAACTAGAAACTAATAATATGGTTAAGAATTTTCTTACTGTGCATTGCGTATGGTGATATTAGGTTCATCATGTCTTCTTCCGAGCAATCAGCAAATTCCTTCAAATAAAAAATGTGTATTACAAATTTTCCGGAAGCAAGATACTATTAGCATACCCAGTCAACCCAGTTTATACTATTCACTATTTTACATTTTTCTCTTAATAACTATTCGTGCCTACATGAAAATCTATTTTTTCGAGTGAAATGATTACAGCATAAAAATGATAATTACATCGTGTTTTCTATATAAATATTAATGGACTATAACAACTTGCCCCTATGAAAAGATTCCATAATTATAACTTTATTTTAAATCAGTATTAAAAGCAACTTTGACGTCGTTTTGCAAAATTTTAATCTAGGCATCAACTAATATGATTTATTACATAATGTATAATATGCATATTTACATGTATATATCGACAATATTTTAATAGACATAGAAATCATTATTATCAATGATCAATTTTCGGCACAGGCTATAGAACTTATGTAGCTGCTACAAAAATTGCAGTTATACGCAGTACACAAGCTACATGTCTTGTATCGTTGTATCTTTCTTTCGTAAGTCAAAGTCAGACAGTTTATACTTTTTTCATTGAGTGCTACAAGCGGAGAAGGGATCACTAACAAAAGCCGCTTTAACTATCGCATTCATTCCTTCAGTAGCCATTATTCCACTGGAATCTCTGGAGGAGGAGTCTCACTCTGCTTCACACTAACAACATCTCAACTCAAGATCATTTTATATCTCTATAATTTTCATGCTTACTCCACCTGAGGGACCGCAAACCTTTCTAACTACATTTATTTTCACGACTCAAATTCTCCAGTCCTTTATAGTTGTTAGTGACATGGATAAAAAGATGTCCTACTAATTATTATGATACTGTTTCATCACATAAGCTTTTTCATGCTATAAAAACTTTGAAACTACGCGTTAAATAAATAGCCGCTTTTTGTAATGTTTTATGAAGATGAGAGGGGAAGATGCTTGTGATTTTTAAATAACCTTCAGTATGCATAATGCAACATGAAAGGAGATAACTAGGAAAAGATATAATGTGTAATTGTGTTATGTAATATTTCAAGTTAAATTTAGAATAGGTATCTATAGGTAGCACGACTTTTTACCTGTGAGCAATTGAAATTCATTAAAAACAAACTTGACAAGTGTTCTATTCATTTGCTCACTTAATGATGCAATATTTTTGATTCCTTCGTGTTTAATTGAAGTTAAGAAAATCTGTTTGGACTTTGCAAACTACAAGGAGTAAAAAGATTAGAAATATTATGAGGACGAAGATAGACGAAGCATTATACAAGATGTGAACACTATATATAGCTCCATTGTGTTTTTATGAACTTCATTCTCAGCTACCCACAGCCAACAGAGTTCTTTCAAGGACTCCATTTTGATTATCTAACATAATGTAACATTCATGCATGAGGGGGAGGACACTCTCACATGTACAGAGAGATAGATCCTCGCTTGTACCTGTACCACACTAATTTCTTGATCAGGACGTGAATACTTTAACTTTTCTCTTTTTAACAACCTAACTACGTACCTAAACACTTTTTCTTCAACTATTATCCGATACATTTGTCATTCACAACTTTTCTGTTCTCCACCTAAGGTTAAAATGCGTAATCTTGACTTTGAGCACAAGAGTTGAACACCACTGCCATTATTGTCCATAGAATACAATTACAATAAACAAATGCATCAACAAAATCAGGTTAAAAAGGTCTATAAGATTGTCTATCTTTAGGTATGTATCCATTTAAGTGCGTAGGTAGCCTATGCATTAAAATGTTTATTATTTATGCTATACCTATAGTACATTTTAGCCATAGTAGAATAAATCTCTTTTGAATTCATATTGAAGAGAGTCTGCATTAATGTTTTTTTCATTCATTTGAATTATGAAGAGAAAAAAATTACCTTGAAAGTACTAAAATCAAAAGGACGAAAATCTTCTCCTTCCCACACCAACTGATCGTCCAGTGGATCAAAGTCCACTCCAGCCAAGTCTCCTGAGGGTCCTGGAATAGGATCAAAGCCAATAGCGCCTTCATCGTACAGAGATGGTGATCCATAGCTGGAAGGCTCATTCCAGTTGTCTCGGCTGTTGAAAAGAATTGCAAGAGCATCCTCCGGTCGCTATTGCGAATTTCACAAAAACCAATCACCCCAATAAATTTAAAAATCATAAAACGCAACACAAATAGTTATCACTTTTACACCAAACAAAACCAAAACCAAATGAGCAAACTGAAATTCAGAGTTGCAATTCCAAGTTTATGTACCAAGGTGCAATGTTGTAAATTACTGAGCGTTCAAATTTGTCTCAAGACACTGAAATTCTTTTTGACTTCTGAGGAGACACTATAGCTATTGGCTATGGATACCAATAATGGTAATAAGATTCCGTTAATTTGACACACACAAAGATGTAGCCCAATATAATAATTATTCCTTTCAGGAGTATAATCCTTTCGACAAAGCCGCTCTATCCTGAACAAAGTACTGCTATCGTTTATTGCACACACTGTCCACCTCCATGGGGCACAATGTAAAATCACACAGGAGCTGCTGAACAGTTATTCTATTATTAAACTTTCAACTATAGAAATAAAGTCAAACAGTCATAAATTGTCATAGAAATGGAAAGTAACGTGTCGGATAATAGAAGTACCAAAACCCTTAACTCAAAACCACTCACTGTCCGAGAGGAACAAAACTAACAGATTAAGGCGATTTATTAGTTGCAAGTTGAACCCTAACTCTACCACATATAATAATAGCTACACTAATGGTACAAAACACCAGTTTCACGCAAAGTTTCCAATGCACAGGTCTGACATGCGTTTTCCGAAGATTTTCTTTAGTATAAATTGTGTTACAAATCTCAAGTCTCAAAAAAATGCGACAATTAAAAGGGCTATCAATTTACTAACTCAGGTTGAACAGTACGGCTGTTATTTTTGAAGAGGCGACTGGTTGATTTAAATTGCAATTTTTTATTTGATTCCCATAAATGATATGGGCAAATAAAAATAAAAAGATTTCTATGCGGGACAAGACAAGAGAATGGATGCAAAGCGTGGAGAGTCGACGAATGAAGTATGAATTCAAAGACGGACTAATTCAAACGGTGTTCAAAATGCAGTCCTTGGAAAATGAAATGCGGTGACTCTCATTCATGAACAATTATCAGCTGGAGCTAAAATCCACGATGTAATGTAAGGTGTCTACAGAATGACGAAAACACAACATCATCTTGTTGTGATATGAAGTTACTATTCTAGTTGTACACTCTGGACTCTTGTTGAGTCATTCTGATTCCTCTAAAATACGGAATCCAGTTCAATATTTGGTTTAGATTGTCGAAGGCATTGCCCCTTGCTTGCAACCTTAAGTCAACTTGACACAACTCAGCGGATTCTGTGTTGCAGCAAGCGAGTCATCCTCGTCATAATCATGCTGACCACACCACATTATCCTTTGTCATCCAACTAGCACTTCTCCTGTATTCTATTCTTGCCCTTAGTCAACACCAGCCTAACACTAGCCAAAACTTAATAACGCTCAAAATTATTACACAAAAGCAACTATAACATTGTATTCCAACACCTGCTAAGATATACTCGTCAATTCTGTCTCAATATCGCCCCGTACGTTGAGAAAATGTTTAATTTTTGTTAAAAGAAATACACATTTTAAAAGGAAAAGTATTTTCAAGTTATAATTACAGCCAATAATAAAAGATTGTTACAAAATTTCAATTGTGCAATTCATTAAAGTGTTGGTGAGCGAGTATTTGTAATAAATGAGAAAAAACAACCCTGCAACTGCAGAGTGGTCGGAGTTTATGAGACAATCTTGAGTCTAGAGATAAGGTTAGTAGTGATGAAGGAAGAGTTGCACGTGGTTTCAAGGAAAAATTAAAATCCAGCCTAGATTCTTTAGAGAATTCAATGATGTTTTGAATTCTATACTTACTCATCGTCATCATTATATTCATTACCACATTGTAATCACACTATCACACAGCATAGATTCGGTATGGAAGTTTAACACACATTATGGGATGTGTTTAGAGTTTAGATATAGATATAGTGTTTATAGACTGCCTGCCCGTCTGCCCTGCATCTCACGTCATGAATCAGTCTAAAAGGATTGCAGTCTCATGATTATTTGCAACATCATGTCTATTTGTACCGAATATAAATACAAACAAACAAACTCACACTTATTGTTATTTAGATTTACTATCTACCTTTTCTTTCTAATCACCACAACTCATTATTCATTCAATTTTCTTTTCTAAATACTTTCAATTTCTTTCCTATGTCTGTAGTACTTAAATCTCCATTGCATGGCTATAACTCTTTGAAACTGAATCTGCCGATATAAAATAATAGCAAATACTAGCAAATCCAGGATAAATCCAGATAAGCTGCAGTACACATTTTATAAACGCAGTTTTGTAAAAAAAATAATAGTACACGATACAAATATCTTACAAGGATTTTAAATTCCATTTTTCAAGAGCACATCCTTTAATTAAGGTACGGTCAATAAGACTTGCCCAACTTTACAAAAACTTGTATTACACCGTGTAAAAATTAGCTCTAGTTCGTCTAAAAAACTGTTGTAACCAAAAAGTCTGCAAAGTAGAAAAATGTTACTTATACTCAGATGAATATTTGTATAAACATTCAAGTTTATAGTTTAAAAATAGTCTATTATAGAATTATTATTGAACAGTTTATTTAATTATATTTTCATGTTTTCGTATGTGAATTAAGCCATGTGTACATACCGTTTTGCAATATTTGTAATAAAGTAATGTATTTTATATAGTATATTTTATTTTACTAATACTACTAACGACAACACTTACTTAATTATCTGTAGTCAAATGTTTTGTATACCTACTAAATCTCAGGAATATTATAATTGATAATATCTGCATAATCCTGTATAAAAAATAATAGGACATCTAAAAGTAGTAGCTATAGTTATTTTATAGTATCCTGAATCGTAGCTGCCAAAAGGGCTCATTTGATTATTAGTTGAGAAAATATTGTTGAGTTTCGCTTGGCAGAAGAGGATGAGTAGAAATTAGACTGGAAACAGAAGTAGAACAAGAACAAAGGGCTTTTGGTAGGAATGATAGTACATGGAGTATGAATGTGAATGAGAGAAGATACGAGGAGGATAAAATGCAGGGAATAAATGTTTGGATTGGAGAGGACTAAGGATTATGTAGGTAGTGTTGTGCATTTGAAAGGTGTCAAGATGAGTTGATAAATGGATTTGTTTAAAGCTGCACTAAAGCCTTGTGAATGGAGAGAAGTGTTCGGGTCAGAGTCAAGTCATTTGAGAGAAGGTGGTCTTTTGGTTGGAACACACCGCGACCACAACGGCCTATTACCCACACCAGAAACACAATCGCCTAATTTCAACTCCTCACAAATCATCCGAATGCTCTTCCATGATCTCAGGCCCTCCGTCTCATCCTTCTTATCTGTCAACTTAAATCCATTGTGCTACGCTTATATGTACATGTCATGTTATGTGTACATCAAAACATCTTCTGTAATGACAATATAATGTCCCAATAGTACCACTGCCTCTAGTCTCACATCAATAATCTTATATTGTGTAGCTACTACTAGAATAATGCCTTGTGACAAATCTAAAAACTACGCTCAAACAGATCATCACTATACCCTCAAGATCTGCAACAACCAATAAGTCTTCTTTCGTCCTTAGTACGAGACAGCTATAAAGGGCTATGTGTTTAAAGTATACACATTCATGCCGTATTCGGCATTATATAACAGGCAATAATAATACATCATCAATACATTGGTGCTCGTACATTCCATTTCAAAATATTTATTTTCCTAATACTCCGTGAATTCGTTTCACCCTCTCTGTCTGAGTATTTCAATTGTACTGCATTGCATACTGAGATTACACAACTAAAAATGTTAAAGGAACCATCTTATGTGTTCTCACAACAAAATAATACATTTATTTATACGTAGGAAACATAATGACAGAATAAAAATTACATAAAAAATCTATTTCAAAATTGTTAATAGGCGATATCTTTCTTGAAATATTTCGAATGGCAGTAATGCAGTTTGCAAAGGATAGACATACAGATCTATTAGTACAGAGATCGAATAAAAATAAACCCATGTTATGCACAGGCAATTGGGTTTCCTCTGGGCAGTGAGGACACTGGTTTCTATGTACTTGAAGATGAGGGCAATAATGTTTTTTAATTATTCAAGTTTAACCTATAAATAGGTTAAACTAATGGTTTACAATCCCATTTAATGCAGTGTACAATACAAGTTAATACAATTATCAATGTTCATGATACTTTCAAAATATCATTGTATTGTTTTACATCCCATAAATCTATGTCAATATAGATAAGAAAATAAGAACTCCGATTTCAATTAAACCTGTCAGTATGAAAAACTGATTAATTTGCGTTATAATAAACTCATGTCTCACACAAGTGTTCAAAGTTCCTACAACATCAAAATCTTGAATAAAAATGAATAGTTCAATATTAGCTCGAAATAATATACATTATATTTGCAATATTTTAATTTTACTAGTCCAAAACGCATCAAATATTAAACGATTTTATCAATGTTATTGTTAGTAAAAAATATTTTTTGGCTTCTTTACTAATAATAATATGTGGAAATAGATTTTTACACTGTAAAATACATAGAGAACGGAACACTCTTTGTACATTGTATCAACTTCCCACACAATATTATTATTCTTTATCAAATCATTCTTTCAGCATGACATGATATAATATTTATTCACTCGTTTGCTTGGGAAATGAAGAAAAGTGTAGACGATTGTTGTACAAAAGGTAGGATTGGTAAGAGCTGTCAATTTTCACTACAAGCGCCAGCTTGAAGTAGTTGTAACAAACATTTCAACAATAGCTTGTGGGTATATTCACCCTAGGGACCGCTAACGTTCATCTCAGCACAAAAAACACTCTAGCTAGAAAAACTGCATAACCTTGACGTTGACATTTCTGTGAACTTTGTTCTTTGCTACGAGGAAAAGACAACTGCATAACAACACATACGTCAGTAAAATAATTATACGTTCCAACACGCGTTATTGGATTGCCTCACCGTACAGTACAAAGGTATTTGCGTTTCATTTGGTTTTGTTTTGCTCAATGTATCTTATGAAACAAGCTTTAATGATACATATGATATGATAATATAACATCTAATATCTTTTTAACACACTAACTCTAAAAGGTCAAAACACTATAGTATGTATACTTTTAACAAACTTGTCTACTTACGACATTAGATGCATCCAAATCCGCAATTATATCGACCTCATCAGCAGAACAAATGTTATCCTCCTCAAACGAGTGTCTCTCAAATGTAAGAGGAGATTCTTCATCATTTTCTGATTGAAATCCGCTAGACGAATAAGCTAGCACTTCGTCGTTTTCAGTAACCAAGTTATTTTCATAGCTGCCTAATGAATCGGTGGAGTTTTCATTCTGAACAGGATTTCTAATACGCGGAGATCCAGGTGGAGTCGAAGCAGGACTGGTAGCAGCAGTGACAGAGTTGGAAGATGTTCTTGAATCAGAAACTCCGATCAACCCGTTATTGTTTAACGGGACATTTGTCGTATTGCTTACCAAGTAAGCGGTGACATCTTGGAATGCAGCAGCCTTGAATGCATGGCGAAGATTGTATGTGAGCCTTCTGAGAGTAATGGCTCTGATTTCATTCAGAATAGCATTTTCGAAATCTTCGTCCATGTAATCGTCGGAGGGGACTGGAACCCCTTTGACTTGAACATTTGGGTTATCATACATGTTGTAGTGAAATCTTGCCTGAGTGTAGGCCCAGCTGGGTCCTAAAATATGATCCGATGTATAATTCAACTCATTGATGTAATGGTAAGAGAGATCATGGCGCAAAGGATGACGAGCGTCCCCCCGTAGGAGAGCAAGTACCAGTGCTATATGCAGCAAGTCGGTGGTGATCCTTTTCTTGGGGGCCACCATTGTTGGTTGATTTTAAACACACACTTCTCCAATCAAATGGAATAAAATTATCTGAAACTTTTAGTTTTTATCACAAAATCATTGGAAATTTTCAACACAATTCTTTATGAGATCCAATTTCTTTTCCAAAAGTATCAGTAAATGTGTTTCAGTCGATGTTTCAGTTTCTAAATTGCACACGTTGTACTGTATGGCAGTATAATGAGCAATATTCTTTTTTCTGCAATAAACAGACACAAATGACACAATTATTAGTTTTTTCATAAACGTACTTGGCTTATAGTTTTATGTGTATCAAAGAAATGGCACAGAATTTCTTGCTTACAGCACTTGATCATGTTTCGACCAACGTACTTTTTTACACAGTACTTTTCCAAATATAAGAAAGTAAAAATGATAGAATTGAACACAGAACATAATCTTACAGAAGTATGTCGTAAACTAAGAATTTAACAGGAGTAGTTTTAGGTCCGTTGTGGGTTGTGCATGTAAAATGTGATGCAATCTGCTGTTTCACTTGAATGTGCTAAGCAGTTCTTAAAGTTGGCTCATTTATTAACTTGATCTTGATCTGTATTCTGAACTCCTAGTAGTGTCGTACAAAATGTCAGGAATTCTTGGCAATGGTTTTCTTCTCTTCGCATTTCCTGAGAAAACAAGCTACTTAGGTAGGTATCCGATTAGCTGAGTCGCATATTGTGCCGATGTGTTGTACTTTAATTTTTCTAGAGAAAAACAAAAACAAAACATTTTTTACTTAGTGACGAGGAATTAACAATAACAATTGAAGATATATTTTCCATTGAAACACAACAAACGAGAGACGCACATGAATTCTTTAAGCCTCAATGCGTTGAATGCTAATGAAAATCATGTGCGTTTATCTGAAAATATTTAACGCTAATAATATTATCTTTGTAAAGTTAACTATCGCAACCAAGATAAATAAATTTGTGTTGGACAAACAGCACCGGGGACGTTACTGGGTTTGTTCATGGGAGGATCTTGTAAAGGTATAAGTTTAACTGATAAATATGGCATTGCACTTTAAAAGAACATAGTAGCATTAATGTCATACCAAAGTCAGTCGGCCAAAAGCCGAGTTGGCAAACACTCTACAAGTTTCCTTGTCGCCTTCACTTTTTTGCACGATATGATTCTTCCAGGGCCAAACTTAGAAAAGGATGCGCAAGGTGATCACATCGATGAGTCACTTCCCCAACAATGGGTAATATTATTAGCATTTCATCAGACACAGCTCCTGTAATAACCACAGCAAATAAGAATCACCATCATAAAATAACAGCCTCAATGTACACTATGAGTTAACACATTGTAAAAGCACTTCATTATATAACTATGTCATCACTGTGAATTAGTATATTAAAAACATTTATAATATCTGTAGGTATTTCTTGTACACTTTCAAAAATGCCCACTAAAATCAGTAACATAACACCACCATTCTCCTAAATAATAGTTCCTACATACATTGTAATGTTTTACGAGTACAATATATTATAGAGTATAATTTATAGATTCCAAATACCCACAACAGTATGAATATAATTATGTGTATATACATTGTTAACCAAGGCATAATTTTTAATCACGGCCATAAATTAAAAACACTTATGTTTATTATCTGGACTTGACTAAAACTAAAATTCAATTAGCCTTATCTTTGTCATCAATACGTGCTACACGTCAGTGCGACAATAAAACAGAATTATCGTTACACTTACAATATTAATACAAAAGGTAGTCGCATTGTTTTATGGTTTATAAATACCATGTTAGGCTTGCGAGCACAATTACAGACTGAGTAAGAGAAGTTTTTAAGTACCTAGGTTCTAGCACAACAACTTTTTAACATCATTTCTTGTTCTCGTGATTTCCCTAATATAGTTACTACATGAAAATGCATAAACTGATGAATATCGCTGCTATTTGCATCTCTATAATATTACCATAGCACTACAACGACCTCATAGCTCCGCCAACGTAACAGTATTTTAATTTCAGGTGCCAAGACAAGAATTAAGATTCCAAGGAAGGAATAGAATAAAAGTGTGCTTACAAATTGTCCTAGTATCTAGAGTCTAAAGGAATTATTTTCCATGGAATCAGAAATAAGGTTAGTTTCGAGAAGATTATTAATAGTCATGAATACAGAGAAATTGCGTCAATTTTGTGAGAAGGATATTATTAGTTTCACATTCGCATACGACAAAATGAAGATCCTGAAGACCTATCAGAAAGAGTCGGAAGATAAACCATAAATATAAAAATAAACACCTTAGGGCCACATAACACAAGACACAAGATGCAGCTAGCGCAGCTGTAGATCAGCAAACAGACGTTTATCTTTCACAAGTGGACGAAAGTGATCAGAATCACGATTCACGACGTCAACGAACATCACGAGCACAGCGTCATCGTGTTTTATAGAAATGAATATAATAGACCTGCTATGTTATGTCCACTTGCAGAATAATCAATAAAACACAGCATTTCAACTGTTCCAATGCTTTCTTTGTGTTGCTCGCCAAAATAGCATGTATGAATGTCAGTAAAATCAGTGTGAACTATTCATTTAATTCCATACTCTATGTCAATTACCTTATCGAGATGCCACAAATAATTCTAATAAAGCATGAACAATGAATGATTCATACATGTTCAAACTGAGACTGTCACTGTATCTATTGTAAAGTACTTGGTGTAGCAAGTTCACTTTATTTGCATTTACTTATCAAAATCCTACAATAAATATTTTTATCTTACTGCTATATACGTTTGAACCATGTGTCTAATTTGTGTGTAATCATTTCAGGGGCAAAGGTTATTATTCTCTCAATAATTTTGTAGTAGTAGGTATTAGGTATACATATAAAATACGTAACTTGTTTACTGAGTAAAAAGTTAATTGCCTATACACCCTGATACCGTATTCCAGTTTAATTGATTGTGCACTTTGTGCACCATTAAATTATCTCAATTATTATTACACTTATCTCTTTAGTAAATAGAATGATACTATTAAATTTTATGAACAAAAATACGAATAATGTTAATTGCAGTATACAATCGTCCATTCGCCTTTTTACAACTATGATTTACTGATTAATAATAGCCAAGATTATTTAAAAGTTATAAGTAGCTTCTGAATCTTTTACATTATGATTGAATTGAAATACTAGGTTTAGCAATTAGGGATTTGTCCACAGAGGATTCGTATAATATACCCATTTAATTAAAAACAATATAATTATAAAAAGATTTGTAACCATATTTCTCAGATTCATATCTCACAATTTGTGATCTACATAACATGAATAGTGTATAATATGTTATACTATATTATGTAGTTATATAATTTCCATATTTCCATGGAAATACATATATATTTCCAAATTAAAAAATCGTCAAACACAGAGGAGACCGAATGACTTTGAATCTATGCATATGTAATTACAGATAACACTTATACTTTACAGACATACAAGTTTTTCACAGTTTTGGACTTTTACTCTTCGATTCGGTCCACCTATAATGTGAAAAACCACCTTGGCTTTGTATTAATACATGTCAGGTTCATTGGTGGCCGTTGGTAAGTCACTATACTATGATAAGATAACAAATAGCATAGAACATATCGTGGATGAATACATCGGTATCGAAATCCCAAGTGAGTTTAGAACACATTATGTATTCATGTGTCAATGGCCAATATGTCTATATATAAATATCTACATATTGAATAAATAATATACAGATAATATATTGATGCTCGCGTGAGTTTGTTGACTTCTTGGCTTTGTCCTATACTTTCGTATCAGAGTCGGTCATGGTCATGAAAAGCATACTACGATGTACTCGGAGGTTTTGCACGATACACGAACAAAACCTGATGAAGCACCAGCACTGTCACATCACAGATGTGTGCTCCTAGAGTGCAGGAAAACATGATAGGCTTAAACTTACACCACAATACATCTGCTATCCTTCTTCAAGGTTTGTAAATCCGAAAGTACGTTTTCTGTTGCCACGATGAATGATGAAAGATATCTTTGCGATGAACAGAATCCTCAAGGATCAAAACCAGGATATTAAAACTTTCAACTTTGTTTCTAAACATTGAACTTTGGTGTTGTTGAGTAAAGTAAAATTTTTCCTACTACAAAGTATGTATGTATGTATGAATATTTTTAACAGTATGCCTTGATACTGTCTATATGCGTATACATGTATCAGTTGACTATCCTGTCAAAGTCAATTGGATGAGCTTTAAAGAGCGAAACTGCGTCTCGTACATTTTGAGCACTTTTAGGACGTCTCAACTGTGAATGGATTAAAAAGTTATAAATAACTTCGCACAAACAACTGCTAAAAGCAATTCAAAGTAAACAATAGTAAAATGAAGATGGAGAGTTGGTGGAAGTACAATAGACAGATTGCAACATCAACAACTCGCAGGATAGTATACGAATGTGAAGTGGGATTGCAAAGTTCCCAAAAGAAAGAAACGAGGATTGTTGGGAAGAAGGAGAGAATAATGTGGCAGTGGCAAGTTCAGATAGAGGTGTTCAGTTTGCGTCTAAATAAACTGTTCATGTTGGTACGTAGGTAGCTAATCTCACGTTTATCAATGCTAGTCAGAACTGGACAGCTGGACATTATAAAACTACATAATATAGAGTGAGGGCAGGGGAAGAACCTTACATAAAACACATACGTGTGCATAAAATACTACACTACAACATTTCACCTTATATTATACCTGTTTATATTATTCAGAGAGATAATCACTCACATAATAGTTAGTCAAGCTACACTGCTTTTTTACCAGCCGATGAAGGTACTACTTACTGTTTAGCAGCATAGAATTACATAGATAGGTTACCTTTTCCATTTTTCATTCCATATGATTCCATGCATGCATGGAAGCACATAGGTATTATTTAATATTACTTGCTTGCAAGTCAGTACCTACAACAAAATCCAACTTTAACAGGAAAGTCTCGCAGAAACATAACACTCTGTCTTTCCTAATTAAACAACTTATACTTTACCATGTTACCTACTTATATGTATAATATAGCTATATTCATGCAAGTATACATCATAACCACACGTATATTTTAATATAAATATAAATGAACATCTTAAAAATGCTCGCTTTACAAAAAATTAACGGATTATCGCTTATTACGTATTATTATTATGAAATTAAAGTCCATAGTCCACTAGTGTATAGTAGTACTAAAATAAAATAAAATTTTAACTCTAAGGCAGAAAAACTTTAAATGTTAGTAATGCTGCTCAAATGAGACTTACTGTATGATATGCGTAGGTGCGTAATTGGCGTAATTTATATAGTCATCAACCTAATTGAAACTTTAGCAAGTCTATAGAAACCACGCAATGTAATCTGTTGTGTTTGTAAGAGCTTTGATAAAATGGCAATAATAACACAAACAAATGTAACTGATCAGGCTACTTTCCTCTAAAGACTGACAATAAAAAGCTTGAAAGGGTTACAGAATTCCAAAACTGCTTGCTGTACCTGGAAAACAGAATTGTTGTGTCTGACTTAACATCCTCTCATAAATATGTAACGGTACGCCCTTGACAACAGCCAGCTTATCACAAACAGAATATCAATTTTTGTATCTGTCAGCAATACGTTTCGCAACAGCATACCACCACTAAACACTGTACGCAAGAACATTGGGCATCCTATAGGTACCACTTTTTTCACTGTAATGTACAAGCTCGTGATGCGATGCAGAAACACTACGGAGTAGAACTATTGTATCACCTACGAAGTACGATATAGCATGGGAAGCAACTTGAAGTAGTTTACCGGTAGGAAAACAAGCAGAACTAGATTTTCTTTTATTCAGATTATGATTTAACACTAAAAATTACTTTTTTCTTAAATCGAACTTCCACAGACCTTATATCAAATAAAAAATAAATCTGTTTACTATAAAGATTGTTTACCATGTCTAATTAAATTTACTTTAAAAAAACTTTCTGGTCTTTTCTAGTTTATAATTTTATTTAGAGCATAATAAATGTGTAACACGCGATCGAAACGTCACAATAAATTTTAATATGACTTGTTTGAAATTGGACAAATTGCACACATTTAGATTGGCATGACATAATCTTATGACATATTTTGGAAAAAAATCTGCTATCGTTTTACCCTTCATTAAGTTTTATGTAACTGATTTGTTCGGCTAGTAATGAAATGTGTTAATAACCTACACATCACTCACAAGCGCCAACCATTTATCTTAGGCCAGCGATAACCCTCTTAGAGTCACACTGCCTATTTTTGAAGAAAAAAACAGTATTTATTTAGACATCGAATTTGTGTGTAACATTAAATGCAAGTATATATAGCTTCAAAATAGTTACCACTACCAAAGCCTGCAGACATAAATAACTGTTACAACTATCTCTGTAGCTGTTTTTTTAAATAGTTGAAGTGAAAGAAAGATAGAAATGATTTAAGTTGTACAAGATTAGCCACTAATTATAATTATTGCCAACTGAAACTGACTCTTCTCAATAAAAACATTTTGCATTCACTCACTATCACAGTGCCCTGTTGAATCTGACTAGAGATCAACAAAAAATAAAAATCTGTTTAATTAGACTGCATAGGTACCTGCAGAGTTAATTCTTTTTGAAACGTATTACATCCGTATATTATTTGCTGTAATTTGAGCTTTGTATATTAATACAACGCTTGAAATGTTAAAGGGTTATCAGCGCCGTTGAATTTGGGAATGGGTGATTTAATAATATTTTAGTTATTAAACCTAAACATTTAAATATAAGAATTTTCTATTAATTATCGATACCATCAAAACAATATACAAGGTGGCTATGAAGTGCAATATTAGGTGTCACAACAGTTGTCCTAGATCAGCAGGAAAATATTTTAATTTTGAAAATTTAAGCTTCAAATTCAGATAATTGTAAATTCAAAGTTTAAGGATTTTGTTCTACATTCAGCATTGTACATGTAGAACTAACTTTGATCTCGCCCTCGTGCATCGTGGCAATAATCGTTGGCTGTGTCGGTAAATGAACTCTGGCTGAGGCTCTAAACATGGGAAACCCAGAGTCAAAGCCGGTCTATATACTCGACTAACTTATACAATTAGCTGGAGTTGAAGCTAACATTTACTTGATGTTTCACATGTGCTATATTATATGTACTTGAATCTTGTATTGTGCAATAAATGAGGCTTTCATATATGGCAGTGAGAAACAATGTTTCAACAATGAGAAACAATTTGGTTTTTTTGCAATGCTATGGTGTTGGAAAATTTTCATTTGTGCTGGCCCAATACATACAATTTACGTATAAACAATCATTCCTCTGTTTCTCACTTTTTCAATAATACCAAGTACCTATGTTATATTACAGAAAGTGTAAAGCATCTATAGGCATTATACTTAGAGTAGAATATATTCTATTATTTATCTTTTTGAATTTTGTCAAAATTATGATAGATACGTAATATTTCATATCTTACTGTACCTACTACAGTTCGGAGTGAGTAGCCAGATGAAGGTTTTTGTGGCAGTCTTTAAAATAATCTTTAAAACTCTCTTTTCACTAAGATAACGTAGTACAGTAATAATAAAGTGAGAAGTACTAAAGTGCCATTACTTTACTGAAAGTCCTCACATTTTATTCGTGTCCATATTTATTTTTATTTTACTCAATGTGGCAAAACTAGAAGTTTACATTTATCGAGCTCGATGCCAGACATTAAAATCATCCCATACACATTACATTGCATTACATACATTACATTGCAACAGCTCGTGGAAACTTGGAAGAGTCATTTAAAGGTTATACATAATAGTATAATAATTTATATGTGCTGTAGTGCCAACACCAGAATGCAATCATACTCCATCCCATACTGATTCTGTACAGCTATAGAGTAATGCCAAGCCAAGGCTGTTATACTAAGTTATTTGCCATAAATAACATAATAGGTCATTCATACGAAACTACTTTATCACTAAGTATCACTCATTTGCTGTATGGGTTTAATTGTTAAGCTTTTACAGGTAGGTAAGTGGATTGAACTCGTTTAAGTATAAAATAAACAATTCTGAGTCGTGTAAATTGCTACGGCTAATACCTCAACAACCTCAGAGAAATCTCATGCTGTAAACCTATCAAATTACATGCCGTCCGAAAGGAGATTTACTAGCACTGTAGCTCTACACATTATTATTATGATCCCTACGTTTCTCCAATTCGAAACTGATGTGATGTACGTCTCATAAAATAACAATTATGTAGTAATTCTGGTGTGGATTCTTAGCTTTTTAAAATTACTCTTTACTTGAAATACGAATTATTGCACTCTATTTGAATTATTAAACGACATATTTTATAGGTAAATATGTATATATGTATTATATAGTTCTGTAATACGTAATAAAAATTAAATTAGGTAGTTTTATTATTTAATTTGTTTTCTGTCCATTTTCAAAATTTTTACACATATAATCATCACGTACATTATATAGTAATGAATAAATTTGGTCTTTCTGTCAGATTTACTTCTACATTTTATTGTCGTACATTTACAAATAGAACAATAATTATTATTATTACGGAAAAACTTGTAATTGAAGGATTTATAATAAAAATAGTAATCAAATAAATATTCAAAATATTATAATACAGTTAAGAAAATATGAACGTATAATAAAATATAAATAGACGCATTATAAACTCGAATACACTTAGTAAGCACAAAAAAGTTTTTATGTGAAGTCAGAAACAAAACCAAAATATAACAAAAAATATTTGAATACTTCTAGCTTTTGCATAAGAATAACTGAAATCCCGATTAATACATCATGTGCGTAGAAGACCTGCACTGCACTTTGAACGTGTAAATTGTTATTTATTTCCTTAAAAATTTAAACTGCAAAAACAAAACCCAGCTAATCATGTATTCGTGTGAATCTGTGAATGTGTGTGCAGAAATTTTTTGAGTATGACATTATGCAAACTTCTATATTCATCGTTATTTTTTAACGTAGGTGCACATAACATATTTATTTTCTTAAATTAAGAGCTTGGCGCACCAACATAATACTGATGTAATAAGCTAAATTATTTATTTGTTTCAGCTATACTTATTTATATTGACACATAAAATTAAAATTAGAAAACAAATCCGCAATGTCAATTGGAATAAAATTCAAAATTACTTACTATGTAAAAGATGATGTCCAGCGATTTAGAACTTTTAACTAGTAAATTATAGCTAAGAAACATAGAACTGTTTTAACCACTATATTGTTATTTGTGTAGGAGCTTGAAACTGGAGATATATTATATCATCCGTAATGCTCGGATTTCGAAAATCGCGTATTGGCAAATATCTGCAGCAAAATCGTAAATTCGTATTTCGTCGGCACATAATAAAATTTGTATTTAGTATTCGTCATGGGACATGTTTCCAGAATTTTTCAAACCACTATACATTATACGTACATGGTCGCAGTCGTATAGCTATTGACACTTTGAAACACTTTCCAATGGAACATCAATGCTCCAGTGGTATATAAATACCAAAGCACACGGAGAAAAAAATAACTTAAATTCAACTATAAGGATGTATTAAAATCAGTAACGTTGTGCTGAAATAATAAATTAAATTTCACTCTAATGTAGACTTGAGTAACATTTGAATCCCAAGAACAGTTCAAGACAGATTTAAGTGTATTCCAATACTATTGAGGATATAAAATAAATTTGCTGAATTCTGCAATGTTTGTATTGAGGTTGTAGCTAGTAGCTAGGTATATAACAATAATAATAATAATATAGTTTGCTTAGTAGTTGCTGGTATAGCAGCTGATTGAACTATGTGTAGCTGGTTGCAATAGATTGACTCACGTGGGCGCTATTGACGTGAAATCCCATTTTGTTGTACATATGACTCATAATTTTTGCATCATCATTCTCCCGGTTTCCAATCCTTCTATACAGTCTGTGAAGGAAAACATAGACCAAAACTTTACTCTCTGCACACACATTCTCCTACCAAATCTACACTCTGTCTCTTCTGTTTCTCAACATGTATAATATACCATATTATACCAAGTTGCTATTACCATTACCAACCAACAGAACAGAACGTATAAATTTTATACCAATGTATAATATATACGTTTGACAACTACGGCCTGGATAGATGTAGTGTCAGTGTAGGTGTAGAATATCTGGAATCCTGGAATATCTGTCATAATTTTATTCGCAACTATGCACTATGCACATTTTAAGAATATGTAGCCGGCCTCCCCAAATCCAAATAAGATGTCCCCAATTGGTAATAATAATCATAGCCGTATTCAGGGAGTGTGCAAGGGGGCAATTTCCTCCCCCGAAATCCCAAAAAAAAGAGGTTATTTTGCCATTTTAGGGTCCTGGATACGGTCGTGATAATAATATTTACTTGCTACAAAAAACGCACACCGTATTTTAATTACGCAGCATAATTTTCATTGTCGGAAGGGAGAAAAATGAAAATCGCGTATCATTGAACTATTTTCACACTTTTTGTCAAAGGAAAATATGTTTATCTAAAGAAAAATCAGAGAGTTTCATGGCAGTATGCAAATTTAAATTGTAATTGATTTTAAATTTAAATTGAAAAGGTATATAGGTATATACACTTATCTAGGTTTTTCATACTCCTTTTATTACAACATTAATGCTAGTTGACATTTTAGGCACGGTATTAGATAGGTTTGAGATTTATATTTATTTTGCTGTTTTAACTCATTTGGCTATGAAACGCTATTATAGATGACTATAATTATAATTATCTCCATACTAATAAATCAGCACCAGAGCTGATGAGGAGTGTGGTAAAATGTGCATGCAAATCAAAATTAATAGGTCACCATGCCTTTTTAATTCCTGACAGGCGGAAAATTAATTTCTTATAATATTCTTTGCATTCTTATAAGTTAAGTGTAACGAATTTTGGATTTTTGACGGAGTTGGGACAATAAACGATATTATCTGATTGATAAATCTTATCGCTTTTATTATTAATTCAAATCAAATCTTATTATCAAATACTGCTCAGCATGCAATTTATGCAATTGTTCTTAGTATCACCCTCTATCCCATCCCGACCTTTCCTTAATTGAATCCTATATTATTATGATTTATATTTTGCATAATATGTTTCTCAAAATGACTTCAAGCATTGGTATTGAATTTCAGAAGTGTTCATCTTTTTTACGGTCTTGGTTAGTCTGGAAAATCGTTTTGTAGCGTCGAGTAGCGTCGAGTAGCGTTTTGTAAACTAATAATTATGTTACATCATAACATATTTCCATTATGTCAGTATTTTTCTGAAGTTCATGCAGAAGTATAAATATTTCGACAACTAAGTACACTCTTTTTGCCACAACAGTAGTAATGCTTATAATAGTGTACTGTATGGCCGTACATGTAAATTAAATAGCCTAAAGCCTTATACACCTCGGAAAGAATTAATATTTTCTTTAGCGAGACTCAAGGAATATTTTTATGGACAAAAATTAAGAACTGAGAATCAAACTCGACTAATTAATTTATTGTGTTCGTAGATAAGATTTTAATCCCTTAAGGAAGACTAGGTTTTCAAACAAGAAAATATTGTGACAAACTAATAGTTGTGCTAGCGTAAAAAAAGTAGTCCAGCCTGAGTAGTCCAGCCCTAATAATAATTAATTTTCAGTATTTCATACCTTTTTGCATGTCCATTACCTGTACAGAAATCATTTATATGTGTGTTTATAAAAATCGTAATAATTTCTAAACCATTAGAGCTACAGTATTAATTTAATTTTTTCCTGATAGAGAATCGGTTAGAGTATCATTTCATATACATATCTTATTTGCACCTACCCCATTTGGGTGGTAGGAGCATTTTAAAAGTCATTTTAGTTAATTAATGGGTCTCACTGTATATTACATTTGATGAGTACTTTCTGAACTGCCCTTTGAAGTTTAAGGAATTGAACTTGAAGAGTACGGTTATTTCGGATAGCACGACTTTTCTCTGAGAGGATGCAACAATGATTGTGGCAATGTCATCAAAAGTCAAAGTGATTTCACATGTATTAGTTGGCTGGTGATGTGGTGGCTGTTGGGTGAGTTTTCATTCCACGAATTTCCAATAAGGAAGCAAATAAACCGTCAGAAAATAACCCGTCATATAAAGGTTCCGGGTTTCTGATGTTATAGTTACAGGCGCTTCATGTTAAAGTTGCTATGCAATGCAAAAGCCAGAAGCAAATAATATACTACAGCATAATATATTACTTATTGGTGTTTTTAATTGGATTATAATATAATACCTTTAGAGTACCTACTTAGCAGGGCTGAGCAAGATATTTTGTTTCCAAATGGCGAACAAGGTAGTAAAGTAATTTAATTTGAGTTGTACAAGGATACTTTTCACACATTAAATTGGTTTTCGTAAGATGCAATAGGCACATTTTCATTCATTGTGTTGATTGGATCCAATATTAGACAAATATTTTTTAAATAACATAATATGATAATTTATTGCACCAGTATGTGTACTTATTCATCAAGATGTCTAATTTTAATGGATCTGTTATTAAATGTTCATGCCCAGGCGCGTAGACAGGAGTATAAATTGGGAGGTGCACGGAAGGGTTGTTTACAAAAATGAGTCCATAATAGAGGGTTCCAATGGAGTCAATTAGGTCAAAACCAACTTACAATTAATCAAATTCTTGCGTATCGCGAAATTGTTTTCAAGTTTTTTAGCTTTTTAGCCAATAAAACCTTTTTTAGATATTCTACGCATTCTGGGGGGTGCACGTGCGGGTGCACGTGCACCCCCTTTGGCTACGCGCCTGAATATGAAGGGCTTAAAATCTGCCCATTGAAACTGAACGATAAAATTAGCAGGGAAGTAATCTTAAGATATAGTCTCCCTCTCTTCAACAGCTACCATACTAAACGATTTAATGACCTTATAAAATATAAGGATCTTTTTCACGTAGATAAGTAAAGCAGACGAAGGCAAATTTTTCAAAAAAAGATGTTTCAAAATCTAGGAGGAAGAAAACCCTTGAGCAAGAAATGATTCGGGTCAGAGCTACTTAGAGACTATATAACTGCTATTATATAGTAGTAATGACAATTAATCGGCAAAACACCTACAACACTGCACTCTATTATATCATATCTAAGCATAAGCTAACTATATATCAAAATACAAAACGCACACAATTTTCTAAAGAACATTTTTATTCGGAAATAAATACTTTATTGGCACACAGAAGTTTCAAGAAAATAGGTAACTGTCCCCGCAATGATTGGAGCTAATTAGAAAATAAAAATGTATACGCCTTCTGGAGAGAAAATATCGCCGTTCACATCTTAATTACATTTTTGAAAACAATGAACTGCCATAGGTCTAGTATCCGTATGTAATTCCATATCCGTTGAAGTTAAGAGTAGCAACGGCTGGGGAAACGGCGGAGTAGGCGACTCCCAACAAACTTCCAGGAGCAGCCACTTTAGCGATGGCTGGACCGTGGCTGTACACAGCAGGAGCGGCAATCTTAGCTACTGGAGCAGCATATGCCTGAAAAATAAAACATTACAATGGTAGTCATCCTGTTCCTCCTAATGTTTGAAAGTGACAAACGCTTCATGTAAATAGGCATGATGGTTATTGAAAATAATTGCAAAAAATTAAACATACTACTGGAGCGGCAACTTTGGCAATTGGGGCAGCGTATGCCTTAATAAAATAAAATCAAACATTGTCATAAACAGATTTGAAACGGACTTAATTAGTCAAATCGTTTAACTCTAACAAAATATATTATAATAGTCAATAACAGAAAGTAAATGTGTAAACTCAGACTTACAACTGGAGCTGGAGCAGCGTATGCTACTGGAGCGGCAACTTTGGCTACTGCTGGTGCGTATCCCTTTATATTAAATTAAATGTTATCTTAACATTTGAAACAGCAAACATATTTTACTAAGTGTAACTAAATCTGATTTTTGTGCTTACTTAGACCTTCTAAAATAAATAATAGCCTACTATTGCCTTGCCCATGCACAATTAATTTATTACTTCGATTAATCTGAAAAAATATATTAAAACTTACGATAGGAGCTGGAGCAGCATAGGTGTGGATTGGAGCAGCAACTTTAGCCACAGTTGGGGCGTAAGCCTGAAACAGAAAAAAAAAATAGAAATATGCTTCGTGACATTGACAATTAACATTTTTGATTTTAATAAGACAAAGTCGAACTCGCATAGTTGTAAAAGGAAGTAAAATGTATCATGCAAAAATTTCAAATGTATCTACCAATTGAGGAGCGGCATAAGCTTGATGAGCTACAACTGGAGCTGCAACTTTAGCCTGCAAAAATTATTACATAAATTCATATTAGTGATTTCTGCATACATTTATGAATTGTTCAAGTTTAAAACCTACTCTTTACTTACGAAATGAGCAGGGGCTGCATAGCCATAACCCTAACAAAAGAATACATTTTATAGATTTACATTTACAACGTATATGCCTGAGGATGTGTGCCGCAGGGTAGCCACAGTTCTTTTTGCATATTTTACTTTTAATTATAATGTTAGGAATTCATTATCTGTCTACTTACGACAGCAGGGGAAGCATACTGGGCAGGCTGGGCAATTTGAGCAACGGGGGCAGCGTACTGAACTTGTTGGGCAACGGGGGCAGCGTACTGAACTTGTTGTGCAACAGGAGCAGCGTACTGAACTTGCTGGGCAACTGGAGCAGCGACCTGTGAATAGTATCCATTATACTTATCGTGAAAAGAAATCATTTAAAAATATTAAAATCATTTTATAACAAAAGGAAATCTAAAACCACTCATATTTTTAAGTCACAATATTTACTCAAACTAAATAAAAAATAGTTCTGATTTTTCTTACGGCAACTTGAGCTGGAGCGGCATAAGCTTGTTGGGCCACAACTGGAGCAGCAACCTGTGAATAGTATCCATTATACTTATCATGAAAAGAAATCATTCAAAAATATTAAAATCAATTTGTAACAATGTTGAACTGTTGAAGGAAATCTAAAACCACTCATATTAAAATAAATGAAAAAATAGTTCTGATTTTTCTTACGGCAACTTGAGCTGGAGCGGCATAGGCTTGTGTGGCTACAACTGGAGCAGCAACCTTAGCCTGAGAAGGAGGAGAAATGAGAGATCAAATTAATTTCAAGAGTTTGCATTTCTGTTTGAGTATAATGTATAATTGGATTGGTAGAATTAAGCCTGAATAGAATTGATGATTATCCGTACACATGATATGCATGCGTTATTGTGTGAATTGTGTTTATATTTTTGTAACCTGGATATTAATCCATATAAAATGTTGATATTTTATGAATGAATAGAAGTGAAAAAGTTAAGTCTTCACTTCACTTACGAATTGTTGTGGTGCAGCATAGTTATAATGACTCTACATTAATGAAATAATTCGAAAATGTAAATCTCTTAATTGATGGTTGTAATTTGTGGGAGGGAGTGTGACGATGTACATATTAGTATAGAAATAGGCTTGTGTTGGTTATAAATTGATATAACTATAATTTAGATCTAGAAAATGATTATTAGACAAAGGCTAAAAAACTTACAATTGGAGCTGGAGCAAATTGTGGGACAGCAGCAGCGTAAGCTGGTTGGGCAGCGTAGGCAACTCCAGCGGGGTATGCGGCGACAGCATCGTTGGTTACACGAACGTCTGTCTTGCGAACGCTTGAGAATGGAGAGTCGACGGCCTACAAGATAACCAGGAAATCAATTTTTATTTTCTACAACTATTCATTGTCTTTAGCAAAAAATCTCGGATGAACTTTGGAAGTTAGATAAAAGATTACAAAAATGTAATTGTGAATTTACCTTAGAGTGTTTAGACACGGAAGCGATTCCATTGAATCCTCTGAATGTGGTTTCCGCTTGGGCTCCAACGTAGGCATTGTCTACATAAGCTACGGGTGCTGCTGGAGCTACAACTCCACCATGGACGGATACAGCCACAACAGCCAAGAATGCAAGAGCCTAAAACAATATTCACACATAAAGTAAATTCGGATCAGATCACTTTCAAGGCTTCAAAGATTAAAATATTCATGTCGTTTTCTTTCTAAGACTAATATTAATATTAGAAATGTGAAAATGTCCGTTTTTTAAAAATAGTTTTTACTCTTATGAGTTTGTATTCAATACTTTCACCACTTTCACTGATTATCATTTCCATGTTAAGAATAGACTGTGATTTGTCTCACGTTATAAATAGCAGACATGAGAAATTAGCACAAACCTTAGTGGAGAACATGATTCCCGTTGTTTTCGTTTTGAATAAAGTGGAACAATAAATAATAAATATATTTTTTTGAAATTTTGAAGAAGGATTTTTCGAAAAGTTTTTAGAGCACTTTAAATAGAATATTTCATTGGATAGTAATACACGGACTGTATTTTTAGCAGTTGCTTTGAGAGTATCAAGAAGATGAATGATAACTCCATTATGGATTTGAGGCATTTATATATGAGGGACCACAAGGGCGGAATTTAATGGGTTTCAATTTTCTGTCTTCGTTTGACTTGTAAGAACGTTAATACAAACAAGCTACTACTACTACCACCATTATTTTACAACAATACTTTTGCACCTGGACTACCTTTACAATAACACAATTTATAATACAATGCATGATTCTGTGTTCGAGTAGACTATCTCGTGTGTCCCTAAAGTACAGATTGCCCATGGTGATGGTTATTGTGTTGTGCTATGTATGTATGTCTGTATGTATGTGTATGAGTGTGTACCTAATGCCTAATAATTCGCTTGCTCATTTCATTTCCATTTCCTTTCACTTTTTATAAACTTATTTATTGAGTGATCTGCTTTGCTTTTGCGATCTGCCTTTACATAAGTACTAGCACTGCATTATGTTATGTAACGCTTATCTGCATAACGCACTACTACTGCACTATTCTAAAAGCCTTCCATTAGAGAACATTATTTAATGCTTTACATTCCAACCTTACTGCTTTTATCTTGTCTTAACAGCAATATGAGTGTCACCTTACAGGTATTTTATTTAAGATGCTACTGCAAAAAACATTTTTAAAAGAAATTATCAGGTGATGCAGATTCAATGACACAGTTATTTTGTACATTGGCTGTAAATCCCTCTCAATTTACTCTAAAGTGAGTTATTGTAAGTAATTACACGAATTGGGCAGTTTTCAATATAGCTTCATTATCACATCATTTGTGAATTAAGAAAATAATGAATAGGTAGGTATATAAATACATTTATTGTATACATGTAGTACATTTAATGCATTTTGACAACCTTCCAAAAATAAATGCACAAGGCAACACAATTACATTGATATTATCATAAAAGTATTCCATTTTTAAATAAGATTTGAATTGATGATTATCAAGAAACAAAAATTGACGAGATAAAAAATGAATGTATGACAATTTTCTTCTTGTAATGAATAATTTGAGAAGTCAATTTTTTTATTTAATATCTCTTCCAGTTGTGGGCTAATTGAGAAATTAGGGAGAAAATATTATTTACAAAAATATAATGCATGGTTTTAAATCTACTTTTGTGTCGAATAGGATTGCATATTATGTAGTCTGTTTACTTTACAAATATTATGAATTTAGGTAGGCTTTTAACGTTTACTTTATACAAATGGCTGTAATGGATGCAGAAACTACGGAATAAAGACGGAATATAAACTTAATATAAATAAATACAAATCTTATGATGTTGAATGATGTTAATATTTTAATTTCACTATTTCACCCGTTGATGTTTCTACGAAATACATCCTTATTACGAAAGTATCAATTTTTTTATCCCATAGCATAGCACAGCAGATGGTAACGACCTCTTTACGGAAAGGTTACCCCACCTATTCGATTGTTATCATTATGCAAATGCTAACCCACCCAACGTCTTAAGGAAGCGGATGATAGCAATTGAATATTTGATACCATAGCAAGATTTAATTTAAAATCTCCGACAATTGTAACTTTAAACTGTATACCACTCTGAACACATTATATTGTACGCACGAGTACACTGCAATAATTGAAATAGATTAATATTTTGATGCCAATACAATTGTATGTCAATTACTATCGTGTAAATATCATAATGGTTTCAATCATTCAAGAGAACACGTGTAAACAAAACTAATAACCCCAGCTCACAAGTCAGACACATTACACACATTAACTATATGTGCATCACACTCTCATTATTATCAACTAGTATGACTTGTACTTATATGATGTATTTAAATTATATGTGCTTTTGTTTTAAAATTTTATTGTTGTTATTGAGCGTTATGTAACGACAATTACGAGATTGCTGCATTTTTCATCATACACGCCAACTTGTATGTATCTGTATATTAGCCAATAAATTTAGTGCGTGAGGCAAAAGCAAAAACAAAAGTATAGTATTTAAAATGAAAATACACAGAATGTGGTAATTATACGATGTGCTTTTCCGTGTCTCAGCTTGGCACATATTGCTATGACTGTGCTGAAATAAATGCAAGAAGAGAGGTAGAAGATAAAATGGCTAAACTAATAAAAAGGTACACTACACACTCGCTAATATTCTAAAGGTAGGGTACATACATAACAACTCAACCCAACACACATCACACATTACATATTATACATACATTTAAACATATATTATACAGACAGAGAATATTGAGTATGTTAAAAGTATTGCCATTATGTGTAATACACGAATCGCCTCATTTGGTCCTATCATTTAGAGCACAATGGAATGCAGCTAGTAAAGATTATTGCGTATATCCCATTTCATCTTTAGCCATCCTTCACTCACTCACATTCACAAAGCATCACATCAACTCGTACATAACATACTCACAGATCACTTTTCCTTATCAATCTTACTCTTTTAGTAGTCATTCCACCATTCCACCAGCTTAAAGACACAATAATTAGCCAACCAATGATACAACATGACCACGAAGACTCTGACTCTCTGGAAGCAAGTGTAGCACACTAAATAGTAATATTACACACTCAACACAACTCCATGTACATCATATCACTACATATTATTACATGAGATTATAAATTAAATATACAATAGCACAACTACCGGCAACTTATTTTAGCCAAGTTAATTTGACGATACTGCATTTGTGTAATACTAATGCAAATGCATTGAGCTTTACATCCAATTCTTTATTTATTACACGCATAACTGTGCACGATGATTTGACGTCTCAGTCTGCCTGGTCCAACTTAATTGCTGAGCATCACCACGCCTTGCCCTACAGCTTACAATTCATTTACTTGCTATCGAATCACTAATGTCCTCAATGTATCCACTCTAAGCTGAGACGCAATAATAACAGTAACACTAATACCTCCATCGGTATAACAATCATATCATCATTCACAATACAAATCAAATGACTTTAATTTCTATTTGCAGTTGTAATGCTTCTGTCTTGTGTCACGCTGCTAAGTTAAGTACCAACTGAACTACTACACAGGTCAAAAAATACTTATTGTTAGCCGAGATCTAACCCATGCTTTAACATTAAAACATTAAATACATACATAACATACGTGTATATTTAAATCCATGAACGCAAAGACAAAGTAAATGCACTTTTAGATATAGCAATTATATTTATAAGAGTTTATTTACTTACTCGTTGGCTACGTTACGTAGTACATTTCTACATGAAGCACACACACGTTTACATGTACACGTAACAAATTATACTACTAAACAAAATTAATTTACATGCATAAACGTAAAATCACTCATTTTTTCAAAGTTTTACATGACATGAGAAATTTAGTAGCTACCCATGTCTACGTGTATGCATGTAGCTTGTGTCTGTATTATAAAATGTGTTGATGTTTTCTTTGACTCTTAAAAGTTTTAAGTGGCAATTTGCAAGTATATAGTTACATTTCACGATATACGATACCATTAGCACGTAATAGTATGTAATTCTGGGATTAAAAATGAAATTGAATTAGTTTTTGTTGTTTAACGAAAGGCTAAAAGTTTATTTTCAGTTCATCGTGATAATAAATAGTTAGCCCCTACGCGAATAACTTAATGCATTCAGATCTGTTTGACAATGGTTGATATTATGTTGATATGTGGCGAATATGTGACAATGCAAATTCATTTGGGAAGGTGTGTAGTTACTATATAGATTGGTAGTGTCTACGTAATGGGGTCTATTTACTATATTAGCATACTATTTTATGCAATGGTCACAATGAAATCTACAAAGATGTATATAGGAAACTGACTTAACAGACAGGTTAATTGTTAACTTTACTTGTTCACAATTCCTTATCTTCAACATCACAGAAATCGTTACAAACTGTTTCAGCTTTTACAATTTTTATAGCTGCATGTATTGCACGTGTCACAATCGTCACTCCATCTGTAAGAGTGTCACATAATTTCTTTTACTAATTATACGGTATATAGTATATATGACAATTTAACATGTATTTTAAGTAGAAAATGTAATTCTTTTGTGAACCTAAAAGTATTATTTGTGTCAGAAATGAAATAAATGTAGTATTCCTTGTTTATGTGTAATATACTTCTCCATTTTCTGAAACAAGGGATTTTGTATTATTTCTTTCAGCCAACATGTTGGTAGGTTATAATTATAAAACTTAAATTTAACTTTTATACAAGTACACGCCTTTATTACGGCAGGAAAACAAAAAAGGAAATACATATTTATGACAATTTGGAAGTCATAGTTTTCCTTGTGGATATCTCAATATGTAAAATTGGCTGCTTTTACCAAGAAGCATAATAAAATTTCAATTTTTCTGAATGTGTATTTTTCTTATTTAAAAAACACAATCGCAGCATAGAATATTCTATGTAGTACCAAACCTGATGAAGATAGTAATTTGACTATCGAAAGCTTGTTTTAAGTTAAATAAATTCCTCAATTTATTTTACAAAAAAGTTCTACCTCGTGTACCACAAATAATGAATATTTCAATATTCTGCGAGCTTAATTTCACCTATAGTTACATTTCCAATAAGGCAATAATGTTTTAGTCGGATTCAGATTCGCATTCCGATTCAGAGTCGGATTCAGATTCGCATTCCGATTCAGATTCAGATTCAAAAACGGTATCCCGGAAAACAGTATCCCCGACAACAGTGCCCTGCATAACGGTATTGCGTATAACGGTCAATGTAGAATAAGGTAGTATTAAGATTCATTAGAAATGTTCTTAGATTGACGCTTCTATAATATTATTAGTATGTAGTATGTAGGTCTTAAATACAGTTACATTACTTGGTAAAGTTGCACTGCCATCGAATTCATTGATTCAACCTAGTACACATATTATTATTATTACAATTATCAGCATCTATTCATTGCAACCTATATAATATAATACTATTAGCAAAGGAAATATTCATATAGCCCTTAACTACATTTTACTAATGTGCATTCTACCTTTTACATTTTAAAATGCATAATATGAAACTTGGTACCAGGTACAGAGGTAATGTGTCATAAACTTATATGCCTAGTACCTAATGCATTTTATAATACTCAGCTTTATTAGACGATTACGCTTTATAAGTAGACTCATGACTCAGGACAGTCATACATTGCTGATACACAATACTCAATAAAAAAATAATGAATGACAAAGGAAATTGGTTCTAAACTTGGATTTTTGAGCCACTCCTTATACACACATGTGGAGAGAAATCTGAGAGCTATGCATTATGTTAAGCCTAAGCCGAATGCAACGTCTTTGAAAATGTTTACATTGCCATACTTACACCCAGCCGTGTGTTTGTGTAAGACGTCCAATTTCATTATATCATGAAAATTGAATGCTATACTCTTATCTATCACACCTCCATTGTATTTACAGGGTTATAGGTTAAATTAGCAGATGGTTGGAAAGATACCTTACATCATGACACTATCAAGACAATCAAAGTGAATATTTATAGAAGAATCGATGGGGTTTTCGTTTTCGTTTTACTATTTATTATTTGCCGATCGATACGAAGTAAGTTACCAAACTAACTTTAACTAAAACCTCTACCTAGGTATATTATAATTTTATACTATGGAGCTGTGTAACTTCGTGTTGTATGTAATAAATACGTGTATGTATGTTTAGGTATTAGATTAGCTATGTATCTCTTCTTCAATATGCTTGCTTAAATTATAATGTTACAATTAGTCAGTGCTATATATTTATTACATATTATTACGTATTACATATATCTACACATCGTACACATTTACATTGCATATTAATATTAGGTAATGTACGTATTAACTCCTTAACCCTTAAGCACGTGGTGCAAGAATATTATTACAACTGTTTCAATAGAAAATAAATATTCCAGTGGGTTGTGGTCTGGGCTAACCTTAAAATCTGTCTGTCACTGGGACAAAGGAACTCCAACCGTGTTCATTCGGTTATTTTACAACTGAAACAGTCCGTCATTCATTAGAAATAAATATTCTAATAAACAATTGCAATGCCATTAGTATTCATATTATACTATTATATTATTAGTACATAATAATCGTGCAGTAACTCAAACGTAATGTAACGGTAGCTATATTATGCACTTATGTAGCAGTTTGTCTCTATCATGTATGTATTGGTAGTTTATTACATACAGATAGTACATTAATTATATTATTATAATTTCATAAAGGAATATCAGTTTAATAATACTAATAATATACTCTTCTACTTGCACTATGTAATTTCTCTATACTATTTCTGTATACCTATGGGCTATATTATTCTCATTCTAATTGGAAGCAAAGCAACTCAGCGAAGGAATTGATTCAGTAATAAAAATTACATTGCCATCAATTCTACTCGATTACACGAGACACAGAGTTATTGAGTTACTGATTCCAATTTATTTTAAAACAGGTTTGTTTATTAGTGTGTGGTGTTTCACATTTTGTTGTTTTAATCATGTAGGATCGTGATCCGAAGTTATTGAGTTTAACTGCCTGTTTGTACACCTTGTTATGTATGGTAATAAGGTAATGTAATTTTTATAGTCGCTTTTTCCCTTAACCTTACCGTGTACTTATGGGTGACCGGCTGTTAATAATTATTAGAGAGTTAATTTGGTTAGGTACATAAATTAGTGAAAATGTTGACTATTCATATTTCATTAATTTTTGTGGATGGTTGTCGAATATTATTTTTGTAAATCATTTGTTCAAACTAAATTGCATGCATTATTGGCATTGCTATTTCTACATGAGCCCTTGGTCATGATTCATGATCAATACTTTGCATATGAATCATAAGAAACTAATTGGGTCGTTATAGACTATTCATATCAATGTATCTGTACACACTACTTATGATAATGTCTATTCACTTTTACTATGTACAATACTATACTATTGCAAATAATCAGATGTACTTGTAGCATTGTAGAATGTTTTAAATTGTAGGGATGTAACATTTTCAAATTTCAAACAACCTTATACAAAATTAGAGTAATGAAGTAGATGAGAATTACAACTATATACAAGTTTTATTACACTTTATTTCGCGTCCATGTCGGTCAGGTCACCATGTTTTACCGCGAGCTGTTATTTTAGATAACTTGTGCTCTAATTAATGTATTACCATTAATGATAATATTTTCGCTGATTTATATATACGTTTATGATTTCAATGTAGAAGTTCCAATGATATTAAAAATTGGTCAATGACGGAATCACCCAATAAATTGTAAACATAACAAGACTGTCTCTGACATTTATCATAAATAGTGCCTGTAACAAAAATTCTTCAAAAGTAAGTACATTGAACACAGTTGGTTGTACAGGTGAGTAAAGCACAGTAATGTATAAGTAGCATAGAAACCAAGCCCTTATATATTTATTATAATCATGAAATTTTTCATTACAGGGTGGATGTGGATATACAAGAAGCCAGGGTTATTTACTTGAAACACAATCTTATTTTGAGAGATGATATTATAGATTATTAAAAAATGTCCTTTAGAATTTATACATGCCCCTATTACACATTATTATTTTATTATATGCACATTTTATTATATTCACAATGCATTTAACATTGTGTATGTTGTATAGACATCTTGAATATTGTTCAATATTTATTTACCACTTACTATAGCAAACATATACATTGTTATGCTACAATAACTTATTCGTTTTTATGAAGACATTATTAATATCATATTAAAATAAATGAAGATATATTTATTGTCAATATTGCATTCATTTCTTATTTTACACTTTTATGGAAACTATATAACTTCAATTCTTCTAATGAAGGGATTCTCAATATTGTAATAAGTACCTAGTTATATAGAGAGTGCATATTATGGTATATAAACAATAATTATTATGGAAATGAGATAATAATTATCATAGCACTCGAATACACATACCTATACTACTACTACATAAGTGTATACATACCTACAAAAAATGAATCTGAAATGCTTACAACTTACAGTACGGTATTGATTGAACTAATAATAAACCAAATGTGTATTAGGTACTACATTGATTGGTTGTTATTAAATGGGAATATTACGAGAATATTTAAGTTGATCGATAATAAGAAAGTGATGGGATCGAATGCGATGCCGTTAGTTCGTGAGTATCTCGATAAGCAACTGATAAACGCATTGAAATGAAATGGAATAAGTGAAGCTAAAAGGCTACATAATTATGCGATTAGGGAGGTAGGTATAGACATATTATGCTAATCATGACGACCTAATCTCTCGTACCTAACATCATGAGTGGGTGGGGTACCAAAAATATCTTAGTGATTGTTAGTTAGCTCACTTCATTAATTGAAAGCCTATTTCAAATATTTTACATGGAATTCAAACTGATACAGCTATATAGGTACACACACTTTATTTACGTGATATGATGTGATTTGCATGTGTTGTCTTGTGTCTTGTCTGCACATCTGAAAATGTAAAGCCATTTGAATGGTAATCCATTTATTTATTTGTGAAGAACAGCAACAAGAAAGTGAAAAGTGTATGTTGCACGTCTTCTCATATTTGAATGCATGTTTCTCAGCATGCATTTGCACTCTAATGTACCACAAGCGAGTTTATTACGTGTGCATGTGAAACATAACATGATGTGATCTCACAGTAGACAATACGCCACAGTCTACATACAAATCATTGCATTATTTTATTATTGTAGTAAATTGGAATTTATGTTGGTCAACCAATAATCAAAGAAACAATCAATTGTCTCTTGCACTTTGACAGCCAAGGAAGAACAGCAACCAAATTTCTGTTTTTTTTAAAAGAATTTGTACAAAACCCACGAAAATATATCACTATAAAGATATTTAGGAAAGTAATTAAATTTTAATCAACCTATTTACTATGTATTATAAACACACAATATTGTTAAACCTTTTATTTGAAAGAATTTTGCATAGTTCCTTAGATTGAGCTTAATTTATTGATTATACCCATTTTAATACTGCCATTGTATAAATATACATTTAAAAATTGCATGTGGATCAAATTTGGTAGCAATGTCAAAAATTAGTTGGCAATCCTTTTGAAATCCGTAGTTTCATGTATCTTTGCATTATTGCAATCAAATGCAATTATGTATGTATATTCAGTATATTGGTAGCTGATTGGTTTTTCTTTTGATTGATAAAAATGCACCCATAGGATTTTGTTACTGCATACACTATACCAACTACACATATTTGTATACACTATACCACTTTTTGTATTTGCTAATAATGATAGCCAGAAGATGTGATACGTTATTTGCATCTTCAGGTATATATCTGTATGTGTATTGTGTATATAATTAGAGTAAATGAGACGATGTACCTAGGAATAAGAATGATGGATGATGATTCTGAAGATTTATGGCATCTAAACACACATGAGCAAAGTTCATCACATTTACAAACATTTATATGGAGAGAGGTAACATTTAATCATTTCTAATGTGCTATTGACTACGTGTAAGAGACAGTTGAGTCACCTCATTAAACATAATGCTAACACTACAGTCACAATCACACAGTATACAACAAGTGAATAATATAGTAGCTGATGAACGAGTGTAAATATTAAGTTGTATGGATGGATGGGTGATGGGAGACAAAAATAATAAAATAAATTCTCGTGTCATGACTCAGGCTCACAGGGTGCAAAGTTGCAATTCTGCTGACTATTAAATGAACACAAATATTCACGACTACATTAATGTCTTTTCTTTCTCTCGTCATGTTTTCCTGCTACTACTACTACTTCAATTTAATATTGTGATAAAATATTTCCATACTTCGACGATACTGTCATAATAAACTTTTATAATAACACAATATTATACATACATGTATTATAACGTATAATACTAACAGTAAGCTAGCAAACATAACTCTTACTTTTCCCTGACTTCTTCATAACTTATTTTTTTGAAATGGTTAAGTACGTGCACTCATCATTTTAACTTTGTATCAGCAAGCATTATTTTATTCAAACTTACGTACAACCACGATATTTTATTTGACAAACAATGCAATAATGTTTACGTGTGTATATGGCATAAATATTGGAAACGTTCACAACATATTAATAATACAAATTTTTTAGCAAGTTGAATTCTGCCTTTGAGATGAACCTTTGAGCAAAATCGTTTCACTTTTACTGTTAGCATTTATTAATTTCTGCTTCAGTAGGTTTTCATACAAAACTTCCACCATAATTACCTACGTCCACGTAATGCAAATCTGAATTTATTTTGCCCGCTACCATACTACTAAAACAACAGCCTTATTCTTTCAATTGCGTTTTAGTCCATGTAATAAAACTCGTTTGCTGTCGGTGTTCGGTTTCCCTCAAACGTTAACATTAGTGAGCAATCTGCGTTACAATAATGAATGCACGATAAATGAAAATCCTAAAAATAGGAGAAACGTTTTTATATCTGTCATTTGCATATTGCATTGAAAAATAGTATGTAAGAGTTTTACCATGTTTTATTGCATACTTGAGGTATACAAACTGAATATTAATTGTGCAAGCTATTATCATTTAAATTGTTAGAGACTTGAGGCGGATTTTTCATCCAATATGACCAATTTTTTAGAGTTCCATTGACGGAGAATTGTGCATATTATAATGTATATATACATAAAACGGTTTACAATGGCCCAGTTCACGTTTGCGTTGTAAACGCCGTTGTAAACTCCACTTTTGCGTATAGTTTGTAAACTTACGCTTT
>JAQFYB010000902.1:0-40914 GCA_034694085.1 Pogonognathellus longicornis
CTTTGAGGGGAAGTACTCTGAATCTCTCTTATTGCTAGTAATATGCCCAAGGAAATTTCGTAATTGCTTTGCTTACGAAACACTTCCATTAGGCAATAAAATATCCTGCTTTAGCATTATAATAATTTTCTGCGTCTACATTTTCTGCAACATTTTATCAGTTCCACTCATTTATATAAGAATCCTACAAAGGCGTATTAAATTTAATTCTATGTGTACTTGAACTTACAATTTGAGTAATTAAACTTTAATTCTACTGTACCCATTCCCATTGATTAAACGATACATGTATCGCATGTATTATTAATGTATGTCGAAAATGTCGAAAATGTCGATGCTCAATCTACAAGCTATGGCGTTACGTCAATTGCACGTAAAAGGAACGGTTCTCTTTGTGTTTACTCTTTCTTTGTTTCCAGATGACAACAAAGGAAAGGCGCGCTTTTTCAAATTGTGAGAAGTGGAATGAGTATTCTCCAATTCTGCATGGAGATCTTTCTTCCTTCGACTTTGGTGTTCAAAAATACCAATCTGACTTTCAAGTTTGTAAGCACAAACTACAAAGTATGAAGTATTTTGAAAAACAATTTTTCTAATTTTTGATAGTGTGAAGTTGAAAAAATATTGTGTGATTTGCAGTCTATCGTCCTGGACAAAAACTGATTGCAAAACTTTATTCTGATCTCCAATCTCTGACTGGTGGCTGGATTTTGGTTAACATTTTGTCCGGATAAAATTGCAAGGTTGAAGGTGTACTTTGAATAATTTTTTTAATTTGACTGTAAAATAATTATTATGGACACATAGGTTGAAGTTGAAGGTAGCGTATAGAATTTGATTTCTGGAGAAGTGCAAAAGGCTAAATAGGCCCGAAGGGAAAATAGGACCAAATTAGGGTTGGGGGATGAACCTTAAAATGTGAAGTTGAAAGTATTTTTCGAGGAGGGTAATTTATCAAGTCTGCCCCCTGTATACAACCTTGAACTACGATACTTCACATTTACAATTTTGAATTTAGTTTTGTTTCGGTAGTAGATTCGATACATTCATATTTTATATTTACTAAAAATTAGAGTTGATTTTTGTTTCATATTTGATGTGTTAATTAAAAATTAAACTAACTCTTGTAACAATGATAATATAGCAATCAATTAATGTAAATTGACAATCGATAATAGTGAATAATATATGAAAATTCCTCTCTGTTTCAGATGGGACTCAAGTTTGGAGAATTGGCGAAAGTCCGAGGAATAGTGTACTATACACTATCTCCATTTGAACAACGAGCATTTGCTGGAGCTATTTCCAAAGGGTTTCCAAACACCTTCCGTCGAATTCGAGAACAATTTTTCCGAGTTATTCCACCATTCATTATGTCTTATTTAGTCTACACTGCCGTTGAAAAAGATCACCACCACCGTATGCGAAAGAATCCCGAAGAATTTGAATGCGACGAATAAGTTATGTAACCATTCATTATGTAACTTTGATGTTACAACATATCTGTCAGTAATTATAGTTTATTGTTCAAACAACAAATATTTTGCCTTTGCCAATGTTTGAAAAAACAATTCAAATGTAAACCAATCTGGAAAATGATATTATCGTTAGAAATATTATGGTATAAACGAATTTAATCAATTTATCTCAAATTAAAAATTTAATCGCAAATGCATGATTTTTATAATTGCTCCAATTTGCCAATATTGGATGTAAATGGAGTGAATTTATTTCACGTTATAGGTCAAAAAGGAACGTTCCTCTATCTTATAATTAGTCAATATGTTATTTAATGATAATGAGATTGTACCTAATCAGGGGAATTATGACTCCATATTCTCACTTACTTATTTGTCAGCTATAAGCCGGCGGCGCGGCTCGACTCTGCTGTTGTGCAAAATGCAAAGTACAATGATCCTGTTCAATTACTCCATGCGTAACGAAGTTTTATATGACAGTTCGTATAGTACGTGCAGCTGATCGTGTATTCTCACGGAAAAGTTAATAACACTACTATTTTTAAACGAGATTTCAAACAGGAAATTACTTGCGTATGGATTATTAATTATTATGGTTTTCTTTCATTCTCTGATTTAAATAGTATTTAGTTTTTTGGAAGTTAGATAACATTCAATTGCATATTATATTGACTCTAACTAACGGGTAAGTCTAACTTTTTACTAATATTTTTATTCATAGCATAAAAATCTTTTTTTTTAAAAAAAATTGTCTTGTTAAGTCAGAATTTACAATACAAGGTCGAATTACCTACAAAACTAATATTATAAATTGATAAAAATTACTGTTATTTCAGCGTAAATTACTGATCGGTGAAAAATGGACAGTGGAACAAATTTTCTCCCGGTGATATTCTGTGTGTTGGCGAATGTTATGGCCTGTGCAGGATTCGTAATGAATTATGGAAGCAGTTGTTTACCTAACGTAATGGTCCAATTGTTTCGTTATGGTCGAGCGAATATGGGGAAAGTTAAACCAACTATAGTTACCACCATAGAAGTTCCTAAAAGGTAAAAAAAGTAAGACTTCATTTTACGTTCTAGAAATCGTTTTTCATAATATTTTGTTTTATTTTTTTCAGCTGGTTTGCTCATTTTTACTTCTTTTCGGTGGTGAATCAAACTTTAATTGTATATTCAGTTCTGAATGTTTATACTAATAATAGTCAAGACTTAAATGCGGCTTCGTGGCTTAAGAATATTTTGGAATTTGTGGGAGGAGATAATCGCAAGACAACAGGTGCAAATTAGTAATATAATATGTTTATACTTATTCACATTTGCTATTTATAATGATTTTTCCTATATTTTTGTAGTTTCTGTTTCAACGACTATACTGGCTGCTAGCATTTTCTTATTTCACGTTAGTAGACGGTTATTTGAAAATATATTTGTCAGCGTTTTCTCTGGTACAAAAATGAATATCTTACACTACGGGGTTGCATTCATACATTACTCCGGAGCTATGCTGAGTATCGTTTGTCACAGTCCGGATTTTTCCAATTCTTCAATGGGGAGTAAGTTAGATAATAAATAATTAATGTTCTTGTAAAAAAAGTGGAAAATCGAATATAAGACAATTAAATGTTCTTTTTTGTATAAAATCTAAAGCTGAATTATTATATTTTCAGACCAGAGAGCTTCCTGGAGTGAAATAAATTTTTTACAATGGCTAGCTCTGGGTCTATTTTTCTACGCATCATTCGAGCAGTACAGAGCCCATGTTGGATTAGCCAGTTTAAGGAAAACGAAAGGTATGGTTATAATGTCAACTCTAAATATTATCATTGATCTTGTATAATATCCATAAATAATAATGCTCTTCTTCAAAATTAAACCATGTAGACAATAAGATTGTAACCTACGAGCACAAAATTCCAACTGGAGGTATGTTTAAACTCATATCATGTCCTAACTATTTCCAAGAAATGGTGATTTACATATCCATTGCCTGCATATTTTTATTGCAAAATGTTACCTGGAACTATGTGACTATTTGGGTGATTGCTAATCAGGTTTGTCACTTTAATTCTTAAGAAATGTAAGTAATTCCATCATATTTGTAACTATCCAATAATTTGATGACTTATTTTTAGATAACTTCTGGAGTGATGAACCATAAATGGTATTTGGAGAAATTCCCACAGTACCCTAAAGAGAGAAAGGCTATTATACCGTATATATATTGAAACAAATGAAGTAAAACTAGAAGACTGAATTAATGCAAAGAAATTAAATAATGTACATCACTGAAACAGAAAATGCAACACTATAGTCTCAAATCAACTTAACCTCAAAATCTTCATTGACATTCCAAACTGTGCAATTTTATAAATGTCAAACGTTTTGTGGCCCAAATAGTAATTGTGGAGTTACTGAACTTAAAAATACTAAAAACTACAATACTGTTGTTCCCATTAAAGTAACACAATATTTCCGTACACTCACATTATGAATATAATGTTATAACATCTATACTGGACTTTTCTAAGTCAAATGCTTCCAGAAAAAAAATTGTAACTCGTAAGGTTGGTCTCTATAATCAGGGCAAAAGTGAACAGTATGATTTTGTAAATCTATACTTTTCACTTTCTAGCACTTCTTTTTAACATGGTAAATAATTTGAATCTATCGTTTTTTTTCGTGATTTTGGCAAAACAGAATAGCGTTTCTTTTCTTTGTTGCTGCTCTTCCACTTCCAACTCCTGACTAGGAGGTAATTGTGTCAGATTTCCATTAAGTCCACTTTACTTATCACGTTAAAATTAATTCGTTTTGATTAACCGGTTTACCCACTCATATTTTTCAATTCCCACTTGTCTAACCACTCGATTTTAACTGACTTCATATGCCATTATTTCCAATTAGTAGCACAATATGACCTAGAATTTTTTTTTGGAAGAAAGTGAGTAGGAATATATACATTGGTGGAGCCTAGTTTTAGAGACCAACCAACCAAAACTATGAAATTGTTTTGTCACTTTTTGCTAAAGTCATTCACAGTGTAATACTAATTACTAAACGAAATAAGAGTTGAGTATGGGAATCATTAGGAGTAGCATAACCAGAAAAAGTGCACATCTCAGAAAATAATGAATTTCTACCTACGTACCTTTTGTATGCACATTAATATTGCAATAAACCTTAACCATATTTATTATGAAATGAATGAACTGTAATGTTGTAATTGTCCTTTAGTTTTAGTGATGTTAGTCGTGTAGTTTTTAATAGTTTATTATGATAAAAAATGAAATTCAAGTCTGTATTGGTTATGAAGCGAGAGTTAATGTTTAATTAATAGAGCATGGTTAATCAACAATTTAGAATAAAATGCATGTGAAATGTAAACATACCTACAATTACATAACGACGCAGATAATTGCACAAATAGCAATGTCAACAAGGAAAGTGTGGAAATATTATAAGGACACCTGTACTAGAGAACACTTCACCTGCACGAAATTATTATCTCGTATTGTATGTATACAATACAGACACGCATATTATAGATATAGGAATGTTAGTATGTATGCGAGATTTCATGTGTAAGCTTACCTTTAGGACGAAATCATACCAGTGTGAACTGTTGAAACCGGTCTTTAATAGCAGCAAAAAAGGCTTTCTTCCTTAAGTCAAAGCAGGTGCATAGTCTACATAGCCATATGACTGAGTGTGTACTGTGTACAGTGGATTGCAACAATCATCGCGAATCATGAGTTAAGAACTTTAAGAGTAAAAACGCAAGAATGAAAGACATACAAAATATACATTGGATTACAAGCTACAGAATAGTTATGTCTAATTGTAAGTAGGGTCTTACTGACCATAACAAGAGGTCTAATTCACTGTTTACAAACATCATGGAGTTTAATTTCATTCAAGTCATTTTTTGGTGGCTTGCTATTATTACATTTGTTCCAGGATTATTTACAAACTACGGGGATAAATATATCCCAAATGTTGTTCTCCAGTTATTTCGTTACGGTAGGGCAAACGTAGCTAAGAAGGGCAGTAAAACATTTGGATTCGTCAAGAAAATCGAAGTACCAAAAAAGTACATTATTCTTTCACTTTGCATTAAATTAGAATGAATACCTTAATAATTGTGTACTTAATGTCATAATCATGTTTGCAGAATGTTTAATTTACATCCAATTATGATTTCAGTTGGTTCTACCACAGTTACATTTTCTCAGTATTGTTTCAATCCTTAATTATCTACACTGTCTTGAAGGCCTATGCGAACAAGGAAAGTGACAACTGGATAAGTGCAATTCTGAAAGTCATTGGAGGAAATGAGCGACCACAAACAAGTACTGTACTAATAAACTTTGCAAAAAAACTGTAATTAACATTCATACTGTCTGTATTATGTGAAAAGAATTACCCACGATTTAAGAAAGGGTTTCCACCTTTATGCATGTATAGCCATTAAATGTTAATTACAGTATATGGAAAAGTTCTCTGATACGGAAATATACTTTTTCTGTATAAAACCTTTTCAAATGCCTTAGTTCACATATACTACATACACATGTATACTATGATGGTGATATTTTTTGTCCAGTTCATATCTTTATCCTGGAACGTTGCTTTGTGGTGGTTTTCTCTTGTCAGCGTCGTAGTGTCATATAAAAATGATTGTTCAATGCAGCCTTATAATATGTGAATTGAGTTATTATTTCTATTTCCCACGGTACTCTATTCCATTTCTAATTTTGGTTACTTTTTCCTGTTGACTGTGCCCAAACTTTGCCCATTTTTGTCCACTGATACGAGAAACAGGGAACCGCTGCGTTGCTATTATATTAGCATTACATTGATATCCGAAAATGCATTATTTAAATGTTGTTTTAATGATGAGATTTTTTATGATTTCTTATAGTCGATGCAACTACAACTGTTTTAGCGGTTTCTCTATACTTGATCCAAGTATGCAGACGTTTATATGAAACGTGTTTTGTTTGTGTGTTTTCCAACACGAAGATGAATATTCTGCACTACCTTTTAGCATGGCTTCACTATCCTGGCTCCATGTTTAGTATTTTGACTCAAAGTCCTGGATTTTCTTCGGATAATGCATCTCCCTCGGGTGAGTTTGTAAGAATGAAATGTGTTAGTATTTAGTATTTATTATGCGATGGCTTATTTAAATATTTTATATCTGATTTTATAATATTCATATTAATCAATTAGGTAGAATTTCTGAAACTTGGTTTGTATATTTATCATTCTAACCTACAGATTTTGAATGGTCCTTTGAAAATATAACGATTTGGCACATATTGGGAACTACAGTATTTTTTTACGGATCATGGGCACAATATCAAGCACACATCGGTCTGGCCAGTCTCAGAAAAGGCAAAGGTAATTTCTTACATGGAAAACAGTATTAACATTTTTCGTCAAAATTATAAGCTTATGTGCTAATATGAATATATTTTTGTTTTACTCATTTTTGTAGACAACAAGATTGTCACAATGAAACACCAAATTCCTAGGGGTGGACTATTTGAACTCATTTCATGCCCTAATTACTGGGGTGAGATAGTCGCATATTGCGGATTTTCTGTATTGTTTGGATTTAAAAATTATACATGGAACTATATCGCATTATGGGTTGCATCCAATCAAGTAAGTTTTCCACATTAAACATCTAAAAGTAAAAGTGCATGTAACTAATTAAATCTTACAACTGCTTCCTGCATACTATAGGTGATTGTCGGAATAATGAATCATAAATGGTACTTGGAAACGTTTCCTGATTATCCCAAAAATAGAAAAGCTGTTATTCCTTACATATGGTAGAAAATATTGTAACTAATAATTCAATATAGAAACTATGGCTAGTACTTTTCAACATTTAAATATTAAATCTTAGTACAATTGCATTGTACTATTGCATTCATTTTTAATAAAAAGACATATTTATATACTGAACTAGTATAAGCATTCAAACATTTATTAGTGCTTTAATTGACGCCACAAGCTTGTCACAAGAACACCAGATTACACTTCGTGCTATTTCTACAATAAATACACTTTTCTTGTGATATTTTCCCAATTATTCATTCTATTAACATAATATTATATTACATTGCACAAAAACTGATTTCCAAAAGTAATTTTAAATACATATTTCAACATAATAAATAAGGAGAAATTTCTTTTCAAAACAATATAATAACATTAGATGTGCCTTCCAACAATACACTTCTACTTTAGTCGAAAATTGAAAAATAAAATAGATGGAGGAATGTACGAAGTAGTTTAAGTGAAATAGACACTTGTACGAAACAAAAAAGGTTCAAAGTAAATGTCAAAAGTCTACACATATTCTAGTTGTTAAATCACAATTACATACGTACGCACGACATGACTTTGATAACAATTTTGACACCACGGCATTGTTGATTATTGAATGTTGGACATTTAAAATTAATATAATAATTAATTATGGATGCAGGTATGAATTGCAGTGTTTATGTATGTATAACAAATATTATTATTGGCTACAACGAAGTTATTACTACGACATAATAAAACTGTATGGGTAGCCATGAGCTTTAGATTTAAATATACTCAAGATCATACCAAAGAATAATGCAAACATCCCTAAACCAGCTACCAACATCAACCTTCGTTTTCGGATGTCACCCTTACTTCGTCCAGCCTCGATCAAAAGAATCATTCCCAGTGTAATCGATGCACCTTAATGTTACATACATAATTAGTACCTTGTTAGGTTTTGGATCACAAATAAATACAATTTAAGTTTAGGGTTTGAAAATCAAAATAAACTTACTGAGGAGAAACACGATGTAAGTCTCGATTACTAATTGACCTTGGGAGGATCGATGAATGTATGAAATTCCATTTTGAGTTCTTTGCACAACAGGAGGGCCACGTATCTGATTCCACATCTGTCCTGACGTCATGCAGAAGACGATAAACTGGCAAAGGAGAAAAATATTAATTAATATTTCATTTCAAAACAAAAACATAAGCAATAATAAATAATTTTACGTTCCTATCCACCAAATTACTTGGGATTTTTTCTCTTTTATATTATGCTGTTATTTACTTGGAAGCAAAGAAATCTCTCTGCTTGGAAGGCAATACGTCACAATCTGACTGAACTTTTAAAATTCTAAAACATTTTCTCTCAAATTTATTTAGCGTAGAACTACATCTGCAGTCCTTTTACAAGGTTTTGATCTAACCTAAGTACAATTGTAGTACTTTTGTCAAACTTATTTTTGATGCATAATGAATTTTATTGATGGTAAATTAATAAAACCTGTGCAAAAATGTAATACAATATTTTAGATTAAAAACTACTTACTTAGTGTAAGATAAAAAGTACCAATCTACTAAATACTCATATAGGTAGATACTAGGTAGGCTGCTATACTAGGTGTTTCTAAAACATATCAACCGAAACATACCGAAATTTAAATTGGATATTTCAAATAAACCGTTCATATCCCTGTTATTGACTACTTAAAATATCAATAAATGTACTTAACAATTTAAAATATAACGTACATTATCTCTGCTAACTCAAATTAAACATTAAGATTAAGGCATATTATATTTAGAAGATAGGTTTAGGTAATTTGTGGCTATTAACACCTAAATGTCCAAAAGCAAATAATTGGACTGTGAGATTAGATATGGACTGAGGACCATAATGAGGTTGTTAAGTTCAAAACCAAAGGCACAAGGTATGAGAAAAATTCCTTTAAACTTTACCAAAGATGTAATGCCCCACGCGTTTCGGTTGTAAAGAAACTCCAGGTTGTTTCGCTTTAAGTATAGAAGACCTCCTACCAGTACGCTGACAATGATGAGAGCCATCGTTCCTGAATAGTTAGGAGGCCGAAAAACTCGAATCTAAACAAGTCACATCGTTCAAGTAAATATAATGTCCTGCAATATGTCTATGTTGGCCATTTTGAATGAAACTCTAACCTGGACATCCGTTCTCTCTGCAATCCACCTGGAAACGGCTTCAGCCTCTACACCAAATCTCTGTATATCCATTTTATCCGCATTTAGAGGCTTTCCCTTTGCAGGGAAATGGATGAAAACAGGGGCCGTAAAAAGTTTCATCTGTTGGCATTGTATATGTAAGTATCAAGTTATAGAGCATAAGTAAATCAGTCATACTTCGAATTTTATTTATAAACATATTACCGATTGAAAGATACTGCCTGCCTCATCAAAGTCAACAAGAACGAAAAACAGCTTGTTGGAATAAATCTGTGAGTTGAATCGGAAAGAATTGGCCACAATCGAAAATTCGTCATTTGCAGCCCCACAAATCGAACAACCTGAAGAATATTAAAAAAACAGCTTTAGTTAGTTTTTTATTACAATGTAATTTTCCAGCATTTATACAACACTTACCACGTTGAGGAGAAAGAGCCGTAAACATTGCAATCACCGAGTAGTTTCTCGGTACTCCTTTGACGTATTCATTGAATTTCGCGACATTCATGCGAATAATTGGGCGTTTATTACTCATGTCTGTCATCTGTTGGACACGCTCTGCGAGGGTCATCGTGCTGCCCTAATTTCAAAAGATTCAACAAAAAATTCTAAATTATTTAACTTCTACAAGGATGTCAATTTACAATTACAATGTATTTAACACAAACAACAAAGCTGACAGCATAGATCAGTACACATGTCACAAATGTCATTCATAAAACATAATCAACATAACAATAACAATCCACAAATATTGAAAATATGCTGAAGTGTCAAGTCAAGTTTACCGGTGACCGGAAATCAAAAGCAATTCATTTATTATCCATCCCATAAACCCATAATAATTTTAATAGTTTTGACATTTGTTTTTTAACGTATATTCACAGTGCATTTTAAATGACATTTTGACATGTATATTTATGTGACATTTTGCACCAACAATCAAAAGCATTGCATAAGCAAGAAGGACCAGCGCATGTACAGCTAATGATATTTTGCAACAAAACAAAAATGACTTTAAATATTCAAAAAATTAAATAATAATGAAGTTACCTCTTTCTTCTTGGCCAATCCATGGCTGACGCATAATGAAATACAGAGAAAAACTGTAAAAATAATCAGTGAACAAATTCTCCGGTTTGTCGACGTGGCCATTTTAGTGGAGTTAAAGTTGTTCTTCCCGGAATATTGCAAGGAAATCAATTTATGCCCCTTGATAACTTTCTACTAAATGCATTACACCCAGAGCATAGCAACATTGCATTGATTTGAGTGTGTTGGCTTTTTGGAATCGGCACAATGTACAGCTATCGCTTGTGTCAGGCAAACACACCGCCGTGGCAAAACACAAATAGTTATGCCAAGACGGTATTCCGGTAGCGGAATGCCGAAATCATTACAAAAAAATATTATATCGGATAAATAGTTAAATCCCTATTAAATGTCATATTTATCTGTAGATTTATCAAATAATAGTGCATTTGTATAATTGTTTGACGGCAATAGATAAGATTTAGGTATATACACTGCATTGTGCTAAAATATTGTATAGAACTTGACCACAAGTGCCCCAGCAATATTACATTTTTTAGGTATTATATTTAGGTAGGTAGATTTAGTCATTTGTTTGTCATATTTGCAAAAATTACATCTGAGAGATTTAGTCGTGGATATAAAATCTTCAGATTTAACTTAAGCATTAAACTGGTCGTTTAAAAAATATATTTGTTATTTGTTCTTGTCTTGTAGCCCTAGTATACACATCTAGGTAAGCAAAGCTGTCAGTGACACCAATGAATACATCTTCAATTAAAAATATGTTTTCATAATCTGCTGACTTGTAAATATGAGAGTCTAATAGCTAATATATCATTTGGATTTTCAGATCGACAAAATGTTCAAAAAATTTGACGAAAAAACCAATGTGAGCACGATAATGCAGCTGAAATCGTCGCTGCAGAAGGCTATAAGAAACAAGCTGTGCGAATATTATCCCACACTCATTCCTTACATGGACCAGATTCTTCCTAAGAAAGAAAACTTCAAGATAATTAAATGTCAAGATCATGTCGAAATTCTGATAACTTCTACAGGAGAGCAGTTGTTTTTCAAACATCGTGAAGGCGCCTGGTTTCCCACATTGCGATTTTTGCACAAGTACCCCTTTATGCTCGCTCACCAGCAAGTGGACAGAGGAGCAATTAAGTTTGTCCTCAGCGGAGCTAATATTATGATACCAGGATTACTGTCTGCTGGTGGTAAATTATCGGATGTCCCAAAAGATACAATTGTTGCTGTTATGGCTGAAGGAAAACAACATGCCTTGGCAGTAGGAATAACAACACAGTCAACGGAACAAATCATCAAAGTAGCTCGTGGAGTAGGAATCGAAACGGTTATAAAAGTTTAAAATATTAGTCATTAAGGGTTCTTTTGACACAGTTTTTTATTGTATAATTTTTGACCAACAGGTACACTTTTTGGATGATGGACTTTGGAGAATGACACCTATAAAATAAAATAAAAATTCTAAATTCTGATCTGGTATGATATTTTGTACTATGAGAAATGGAAATATACGCAATAAAGCAAACGTTTGTTGATTCGTTTGAATTACGGCTTAAATGTCAGTGATACACTTTGATTGTCCTCGTAAAATCATACAAACTTAAAATAAAGTTTAAATGTAATAAATGGTAAGTTTTAGAATATAAGGTGGCAGCAAATAACAATTACATACAACCAAATGTAGGTCATAATTTGATTAATTATTAGCTTTTTTTTATCACATCAACATCCTGGCAATACTTTTTGACTAGGAATTAAATCTAGAAATATTGATGAAATTGGAAATGTAATTTAATTAGAATCTAGTTAGTAAGTATGTACAATGTCAGAAAGATAATACATCTCATTTTCTTTAAATAGAATTAAATAGGTTTTATTAATGAAAATTAGCTAAACCATTCATAATCACTTAATCACATACATTATATAGGCATAGAGAGCCTGAGGGACTTATATAGGACAGACCCAGTTACAATATACTTTTATTATAATATTATGTAGTGTTCAATCTGCAATCCATAATTGAATTTGCATAAGTAATAACACTAAATAACATAATTAATCTAAAATAAATAATCGGTAGTACATTAAAGACGGAATGGGTGTTAACTGTTAAGGTTGCAATTGTAACGAAGTCATACAATACTATAAACCTGCATGTTTTCACTGTTGCTTTCATTAAAACTTTCTCTTTGCTATTGTGTTAAATGCAGTTCTGGTTTTAGAGGAGAAAGCAACAGTGAAAGTTAAAGAGTGACGGTGAAAGTAACTTTCACCATTGCCTTTCACCAGATTACTCTTAATAGTAAATGGGAGTAAATGGTGTATAACAGGCAACATATTATAATACCTTTTATAGCTATTGGTTTACGGCACTGGCGTAGCCTGGGGGGCAATTGCCCCCCTCCCCTGAAATCCGGAAAAAATAGGTTATTTTACCCAAAAAAAAGTACCAAAAACGTGAAATTTTTTGCGCTACGCCCGAATTTTATGTTCAATTTTGCCAAAATTAGCACATATATGCCTCATGTTTTGAATTTGCCCCCCCCCCGAAACCAAATCCTGGCTACGCCTCTGGTTTACGGGCTAATTATAAGTTTTAACTTTCACTGCTTTTCTTTCTTTACTTATTTCCTGTTGCGGTTGTCTCAATCTCAACTTGCAGGAGCCATAAAAAAGCTTTTAGTGTTGGAATTAGTGGAACTATTGCGAATCACATCCAACCAACGCAACCAACGCATGTCTCACATTTACACATCTTTGGTATTTGTGTTATATTTTTTGCTAAAAATGAGTAAATGTCTCAATTTACTTGCAATGAACAAAGCGGAGATGTAATGTATGTGATGAGAATGCAAACTTTTTTTGCACTCATTTTTGCAACTTTGCAAGTATCGAGGCTTACATTGTTTTACGGTTATTAACCCTGCAACCTTTAAGTTTCGCTCCGTTCTATTTTTAAACAGTAAACAATTACCGCATGATCTAATTCACATGAACATACAGATTAGATTAAAACCAGGCTCATGGCAATTCACTAAAGTTTGGCGATCGGTGTGTAGTTGTAGTTTGTAGTTAGTCTTTTGTATTAGTTTTAGTGGTAGAAAATGGTGGTGGATTAATAGATTCGTAATTTCCAGTACATTTTGATTTTGTACAAATCATCTCAATCAAAATGCATAGCCGAATGTCAACAAAATTTTGGATATTATTATGTGTGTGCATAAGTTTGATCTTTTTCATAGGAAACGTGGATGGAAAGCTTGGAGCAGCTAGAGGTAAACTACAGGAAAAGACAGCAGCTGAAAAGGTAAAAAATTTAAAGTTTATTTAAAATTAGAAAGTTGTGACGAAAGAAGAATTATAATATATTCATTAAATTGCCCTTACAATTTTGTGCTGAACTTTTGCTGAATTTTTTTCATTGGGGTTTTTGGGGCTACCAAAGGATGCAGATGTAAATTACAAAAGGCTGGTCGAATTGATTTCCCTTACATCCATAAGAAATGTGGTTACGTTGAGAGCGTCGGAATTCGTACATTTGGTTCTGAAGTCCTCGAGAAGTTATTCTACACTGGTTCTGGTCACAGATAATTCGGGACAGTGCGAACTCTGTGAATCGTCCTTCAGAAAGTTTCAGTTAGTGGCTAATTCATATCTTTCGTTGAAGTTGGATCGTGGAAATGAACTGTTATTTGTTCGAATGAGCTATGATGATGCTACTACGATTTTAGAGCAGGTGTTTTATTTTTAAAGTAGTACCTAATTATATTATGTGTATTTGTGACATGATTAATTGCTATCACTTACATGTTATAATATTAGCAGTATTGATTTGTATTTAATTTATTATATTCACGTAAAATGTTAATACTTTTCAGCTGGAGGATCCCTCTCATCCCAGGTTGTTTTACTTTCCTACTGATGCACATATGCTCAATATTGAAGAAATGGACTATACTAAGTACACTCCTGATTCTGCAGAGGCAATTGCCGATTGGATAAGAGAGTTAACAGGAGTAATTGTAAGTTTTGGTAGTTTATTTTCGTTGTGTAATATTTTTTATCATGCGCCGATGATACTGTAAGATGAAATTTTGGGAGGTCCTTTACATACAGTTAATATTAATTGATTGATTTTGTATGCATGCAGATTAGACCGTGGGAAGACGAAGATTATGATTATTTGGGAGTACTATCTACTATTCTGCTTGTTATATTCGCATTATTCCAAAGACGGGAAGCCATAAGAAATTTTTTGGTCACTGAATCCATTCCGATAGTTTTGATGGTAAGTGAATTTGTCATGAATGAATTAGTTCTGTGCTACATCTTTTAAAGATCTTTTTCTTTTCAATTCAGGTTACAACAATTGGTTTAATATCTGGAATGTTGTATAACCATATCCGTGGAGTCTCATTGTGGCTGTACACTTCTTCAGGAGGAATAAGTTTGTTACATCCAAGCTCGGGCCACCAAACGTTTGTAGAAAGCATTATTATTTTTGTATCATGTAAGTTTTAATGCTTTTTTGAATACCATTTTGTAATATTATTTGACAATGCGATTAACATTATTTACCTAGGTAGTTTAGTAGGTTCAGTACAAAATGAAACATCGCATTAATAGTATTAATACTATAGTAATGACAATTCTTTCGTAATCGCAAGGCATAAACTAAATCTAGCCAATTGCCAATTGAATATCAGTTTTCGCCCTTTTCGCTATGTTAACCAATGTGTATGTATTTTGATTCCAATTTGCAGATTGTTCTATCATATATGGTGTGCTAAAGCTTATTGAGTACAGAACAAAAAATCGTGAAAGCGAATATTTTGTTATTACCATTCATGGAGATCTACCACCGATCGAGCTGAATACCGGGTTAATAGGTATCGCGTTTTCGATACTAGGGGGTTACTCTCTCTTCAGTATTTTTCGTTTCAAAATGTCACGTTGATGCCTTATCCCGATAATTGTTTGAACCTTTAATCAAACCTTCATTCAATATTGGCATATTGGTGTAGTTAGAACGTGTTGTTGCATGGATGGAATGTGTTTTATCAGTAATATAATATAGTTACTTATGTTCCATGTTTTATCTTAATTTATTGGATTATGTGTTCATATCAATTAAAATCTTATGTTTCTTGTTTTCTATACAGTGATAATTATGGCATTTGATATATAAGTGTATCTTTAATAGACTCCACTTGCTGTGTTATTAGTATTAGTAACTTACCAAGTAATGTGAGAATGTATAAAACTAAAAATATAATAAAAATGTATTTCTCGTATTGCCCTCATAAAGTATTAATTATACCCATTAAATACCGACAAAAGGTAATGTTAGTAACATTTGTAATGCATCTCTAGAAATCTACTGGTGCACGCGTCAGTGTAGTTTGTACAATAGAATATTTATTGTGACAAACGTTACACTGCAAGGGAGCATTATCAAATTCTCCAGGAAACGGCATTTTAAATCTCTTATAATTTTATTTGTAGTTCGTACTTGCTTAATTATTCGCACACCACTAGTCAGTATAATCATTCTAATAAATTGTCGTGTCCATTTACTGGTGCAGGTTTTTTTGCAAACATATCTCGCAGTTATCAATTTTGATAAAAATAAGCAATATAAATGGACGCGATTTTGTGCTTATGACAGTGAACTTATTATAAGTTGTAAGCCTTAATCAATGTACAGCAACCAAGGTCAACCGCTTATTGTCCCTTTTCTAGTCTTCATGTAAATGTACCACATAGCTGGTTTGAAATTTTCTTGAAAAATGCATAAAATTATAAAGGTGATAAATAAACAATGTTATAGCTTGTAAGAAATGGTTTTACATAAACCAATTTAACCATGAAAGTATTTATTGTATAAATCAACCAAACAAGAACGTTTAAAGACATTTGCTTGGGAAATGAGAAAAGTTAGTTTAATCGTTGGACACACTTTCCATTGATACAAAATGCTTGTGACTTACATTTGTCATGCCATCGAGAGTTCTCATTTGTCCTCAAACATTTTCCTCCGGAGCGAACACGACATTCTTTGATAACATTGTCATATTCGAAATGCCCATAGCATTGACACAAGGGCCCATGGTGTTTGCTTCTTCTGTTTACGTCTTTTCTTTGCATCCCACATTTCAAACCTTTAGAAACGTCGCAGGATAATTCGGGTTTGAATGGATTGTCAAAGCTTTCGCAAGGTTCTCCATAGTTTGCGTTAATAAACGCTGCTTCCGTTACATGTATCAAAAGATAGGCTGACATGAGTAATAGAAGATTCTTCATCACCATCATGGATCTCTAACACGAACAAATATTCTTTCTGATACTTTGACTGATTTTTTAATACAAATAATAAAATGCATAGAAATATAGTTTTTTACCTACCATGTAGGTTTTAACTTTTAAGTATGTTGCTATCATTAGAAGGATCCGGGGTAGTAAATACACAGATGCTAGGTATTTATGTTTTTCTTTCTTGTTGACATATAGTTATGTAATATAGGTACTTATCGGTTAAGGTTGGTTGGTGCACTGCCATACATCACGAAGTTATGTGTCAGGTTTAAAGAACTATATACTCAAATCAGACAGTACGGGACAGAGTCTCAAAAGTCTCAACTCTTCTCTATTTTACTCAACTGACTAGGTATATAATCTCAAACAATGAGTATTATACTAGTGAACTCACATAAAAATTGCAAGTTTTTACTGATTTATCCACAGCGCAGCCTGTGAATTAGCAAATAGTAAATTACTACAATACTATTGTAATGTAAAGGTTTGTTCAGTTTGTTGGTTTGTGGTATGATATAATATTAATATAATATGTTAGTGAGGTGCTATGTAGATAATTATAAATTCTGCCTGTTTGCGGGTACCGCATAGGTTAACTCAAATTACATAACCACAACAAAATAATGATTATTTATGAGGTACCGTTAACTATTGTAAACCACCGTCAGATGGTTATATAAAAGCGTTCGGTCTGTGCGTCCGTCCGTCCATTAGATTGCTAAAGGTGTGATATGATATAACTGTTTCAAAGATACAATTATAATATTTGAGTAGTTATTTAATTGGAAGAAGGAGTCAATCGCTCATCAAATCATCCATTACCTTTGAAACCTTAGGCATGTTTGTAACTGTGTAAGTCTTGAATGATAACTCAAGAACGGTTTGAGATAATTGTTTCTAAGGTCTAAGACAAGGTCATTTTCAAATCAAATAAGAAATCAAGGCTACTTCTCAGTCATATTAACAATTAATTCTATGTAGGTATACTGATTCATGAAATCAACTAAACTCGGATTTTTTAACAATGACGACGATACACGATACTACAGATGGTACTAATGCGGCACAACTATATTATATTATTATGTAATGTAACATATAAGTATACTCAGGTTCATTTATTTTTGCAATGGTTGTCTCAAAGAATATCGGATATTCTAGCTACTTGTCACATTGTTTTCTGTAGGTTTATCTAATTTTGGACCACATAGTATGTAATACTATAGTATAAACCATTGTTTCTCAGTTAAATTTTGGTTAATCATGAAAGCGTCCTTATATGAAAAATTCAATGAAGAGTTACTGGATATTCTGACCGCTAAACAACGACTACCACTTGTACCGCTTACTTAATAAGGCGCGTAATCAATAAGGCTTAATAAAATTATCTGTAAACAAATTGTCATTCTTAGGTTAAATCCTTCAAGACTAAGACATGAATTTTTTAATGCAGCTACATTATCCAGCTATTAGTAACGACGGAGCTAGCAAGTTAAATTCAATTTTTAAGCTCTGTAAAGTAAAAACCACATTGATAAAAAGTGGTGCTTGGGGAAACGACGATACAAGTCTCCATGCTTGAGCTAATATTTTTCTTTGTATGCATGATTTTGTTATAATATTATTATTTAATTATCTTTATACAAATAAACTTTTTTCATTTCAATCGTACTAGAGTTGCTATTTACATAGGCACAGAGAGTGACAAACATTTTTATTTTTATTCACACACCTTCTTTTATTGATACAAATGAAATGGTACGTGCATAATAAGCGCTAACCGATAAGCGGTTGTGGTCGGGCTGTGGTTAATTCTACATACAGTCCAGTAGTCCATGAAGCTTATCTGGAAGGGAACTTCCGTTGCACAATTTACTAATATTATATTATTTTCACACGCACTAATTTAATTTAACGAGAAACTCCAGTATTAGGTAAGAAATGTGCTAAAAATACCCTCAAACTTGTGTAGTGTATTTAAAACGTATGTGTATAGTTTGGGCCATCTCTAAACTCTAAAATAATATACGGATACTTCTTTAGTACTTTCTAATCAATCATGCTAGTTTACAACAATCGTGTCTTGATATTTGAAGTTTATTGATACGGCATTACAAGGAAGAAGATTTTATGAAAGCTTTTATCGATAGTTGTAGTAACACGTTGTTATTATCTGTATTATTGTAAGTGTAGTTACATGCCTATAATAGGGCTTATACAATTAAGATTTCAATTTTACATGATATTTATAATACAACCTCTTTAGTTACAGTCCTATGGGCTGGCCTTTTATTATTAACTTTATTTTTATGTACCTTAACTTTACAATGGGAAGATATCTTCTTTTGTAGGTATTCAGTAAGGAAGATAACAAATCCAATAATTGAGCCAAACATTAGCAAACCGAATGGTCCCAATAAATTTTTTATAAACAAGGGTTTGAGCGAAGTGTCCAAATCATCAAAGAATTGTTGAATTTGTATTTTAACATTCCTCTTCCCGTATGATTTTTCCCCATCTTGACTGTTGAACCAATTGGCAGAAACTTTCTTTCGCTCCACTAGATCTTTCCTCATCCATTCGTCATGGAGTCCTGATGCTTTGAAAATCCCAATGATTTCGTTGTATATGGCAGTTAATGGAGATCCTTTACGAAAAGCAAATACAAGAGGAACAAGTATTGCAAATTCTTTAGCCTCGCCAATAATGGAATGCGATGATGCTGCAGAAAGAGTGAAATTATTAGCAGCCATATAATTTGCAGCTTCCAGGTAAACCACACAAACCGTTTTTTCTTTCAATACAACGGTTTCTATACACTTGTACAGATCCATTTCCATGTGAAGCCTAATAAATATTTTTTTGAATGATGGAATATTTGATGTTCTAAAGCCAGCATAAGCTAATCCCCCATAATATTTTAAGTAAATTTTGTAGTCGGAATCTGCAAGTTTTTGGAAAGTATCTGGAACATCTTCAACGTAAGGGAAGGTAAGGAATGAGACGAGTTTTGAGCGATAAGCAGTCCCCAAAATTAAACTAGCAAATATCCATGTTACAGTGATGATTCGAAATCCAAATGTCATTTTCGAGTTTGACATAAGTGATGAATCTTGTTCCAAAAATATTTCAATCAAAAATGTTATAGCTTTTCCGAATTTTCCCTTTTCTTTATTTCTTCTGTCTACTCTGAGAATCATCCAGAGAACGGGTATAAGTAAAAGGAATGTGATGGATATTGCAAACCACACTTTATTGGGGAAAGACCAAAATAAGGCCTGCCACTTAATCTGTGGACTGGGATTCTTGTACACGAAAGTAAGTCGTGTATATTCAAATACAGATGTTGAATCCATAACTTTATGCCTTGTCAAGGAATTCCCTAAAGGAAAACCAATGTCTCCTCGTCCATGAAATATTTCTCCGGATGTTCCAATGCAGGAACCATTTGGAAGACGGGATCCAGTTCCTTTACCGATTGATACATGAATTCCAAATGTGTGATTGAAATGTTTGGAGGCAGTCTCTAACATTTTGTATTGAACTCCTCTCCCAGTTATTTTTCCTCCAGGAAGAATTTTGAAACTTACTAATGGAGCAGCCGCTGTAATTGCTACTTCAAATCTTTTTCCTCGCACGAAATCCTTACATTTTTCAGCAATCTCTTCAGTATTTCCATCCGAACAGAAATTTTTCAGGGCACACCTTGGCTCGTCAGATTTGCAATGTAGGCGAGATCTTTTCGCTAATATATCAAAGATGTAAGAATCTTTAATAAGACTGGATTCGTCCATAAGAAAAAGGAAATAATCAAGAGCTACACGAGAAAACTGACCCCAAAGGATTTTACTTAAAATGGGCTCCACATTAGATTCAAAATCCCATGGAATTAAGTTGACAGCACAATTGTTAATGTGTTTTAAATGACCGAATATAACGGAGTTCTTTAGCTCATCGAATGACCATTCGTGATTAAAAAAATCGGAAACCCCTGCTTTTAAATCCGAACTCAAGTTGCTAAGTTTTAGTGTTATTGATGGCATTAGCAGATCAGATATTTCAATCTGAACACTTTCCTCTACTAAAATCCATGTTCCACAACTACTATTTCCATTTGCTAAATGAAAATTGGAAGCAAATTTTGAAAATTTGTGTTTAAATGATTCAATATTCTTGGAGTTATTTGGATGTATACTAGCTCTAAACAAAGCTGAATATCCAAGGAAGAAAAATAATAGCAAAATAGTCTTAAATGAGTTCATTATAGTATACTGACAAAAGGTATTCGTTTGTAAATGTATGTTCGCTTTTTTCTTTGCAATTTTATTTGGGTCTACGTTCACCACTACCTATAGCAAAACTCTGTTGTTTAAGGATCAACTTAATGGTTAACTAAATGCTTTGATGTACTTAAGGATACTTTGTAGATATTCATTGCCTAAAGTGGTATGAATATTTAGGTAACGTTACAAATTGCTCTGTCTGCTGTAATATCCTTGAATAATTTTTTAACAACTGTCTTGGAACATTCATGTAGATTGAACTTGGTTAAGACGCATATGCATTTCAATGTTTCCTTAGCTTTAGTAATCATATTTGATTGTTTTAGGTACAGCCTTTGTTGGTATTACTATCATATATTACGTCATACATCGTACATCGTATCAAATGCTGATAGAAATCTTGATTTGCTTACAGCTCTGATTGATAATTATTTCATGTAATCATGATATGAAGAAGCGATCGATCGATGCTTTATATATTTTGTTGGTATGATTATATGTTACAATACATATTGTAGCCCTGTTTTGTCAGTTAGAGTATACCTGACTCCTCATGTCATGATTATTCGAGTGCGCCGTGCTGTATTATGGTTAAAATTAGTTACTATTTGTACATGGTACTATATAGGTAAGTAGTTACACCAGACTGTTTACCAGACGGTGGATTGCAATTTGCATTTTCTGTTTGTTTTGAATGAATGGGGCATTTACTAAATGTAAGATAATCAGCGTTTGTATTTAGTACCTAATAAATTATTCGAGCATATTACCTTGTACCTCTCATCAGTCAAGTCATTTTATAGTCCATGGACTTGCCATGATATTCAATGTACAATTGAAGTATGATGTTAGTAATTCAAGAAACAATTTGATGGTTCAATCAAATAAGACGTCTTCATATTATGTCTACAGTAGAACTTACATGACCCATGTTTTTATCTAGTGCATAATGTGTCAAACTGTAATTTAGTTAGTTGTTGTATTTTCAAAACAATTAGGTAATTAAAAGTTTACATGTTTGTTTTAGTATGTGCCTATCATGTATCTATGTGTGGCATGTCACCTTTCTCTTTCTTTCGCTTCGTACACCCACTATTAAAACGACTAGTTTCAAAAATAGACAATACGTAGGCGCAGCAAACAACAACCATTCTTAAGTTCTTAAGTCTAGTTTGGACTACAGATGGACAGACTGATAAGCATCTCCAATTACATACAGTGTACAAAAGTCAATCAAACTTTTAGTTAGTATTACCGTAGCGTACGTTATAATTATGAGTCATATTACGTACGCTACGGTATTACATACATGCAAATGCACTAGCGATAACAAAGCAATTAGGTAATACAGTATCTTTGGTAATTCCACTCACGTTATACTAATAGTTATACTTTCCTGAAGAATAAAAATATCAACATAGTAAAGCTTTGTAATTCTTTGTAAATGGTCAGGAATTTGCTATACTAACGGCTCAATGACGTAAATCCATCCCACTAATTTCCTTTGTGCGTCAAGGATGTAATGTATAAGTGTAATATACGTATAATGCAATTAGAAGTTCTTCCAGTTCTATATGTATTTTATCTGTGGCCACTGACAGAGGAAAAGGTCAAATGATGTGTAATAATTGAACTGCTTAGAAACATGCGCGAGGTGTTTTATTTTTGTAGTAAGAATAATAGGTATAATGCACAGTACACTCTGTAATAAATAAAGCTACCAGCAGTATATAGTAATTTCATAACTCGTCAACTAAAAGAAAGTTAAAAATGGTCATGCATATACATACATAAATGTTGATAATAAATTGTACTAAATTCTTGTTCTAGAGAAAGCACATCAATTGCAAAATTGTTAGAGAGAAAATAAATAATTAGTAGGTATAGGTAAAAATGAATAAAAACTGGTGAAAATTTCTTAATATTTCATATCTATTCATGATAATGCAGGTGTATGTGCATGTGAAATGCACAGTCTGTGTAGATTCATCAAATGTTGTTATGCATGTTAAGGGCACAACTGTCAATCAATAAACAATTTGTTTATAAAAATTAAAAACAATAAAAGCTCGGATCAACTGTAAAAAATAAGTGTTTTCTGTCTTACCTCTGCAACAAAGTTTTGAGCGCACTTAACAAAGTCTCCTTGTGCCTTACATAAAGGATCATCGGCATTCATTAACGGAGCTAGAGAAGCAAATATAAAATATTAGTATTGAATTGCAGTACTTTATGCATCATTTCTTTTCATTAGAATGAAGTACCGAATTCGTCCACGCATCCTTCCATCATTGAATGTGCCACTTCATGAAATTCCTCGGGCATGTATTTGTCAAAGAATTTTTGTAAAGTGTCTACAGATACTTTGTGGTTCTCATCGATCTTACAAATACAGACAATTATCGAATGAATTTAAGCGTGCAGTAAAATGTAAAGCAACTTTAGCAATAAGAAATGTACTCATTTTCAATCTTTAATACATAAATCATTTACTATTAAATCATTGAGATCTATGTATACTGTATACTTACCAAGCCTTCTTTCTGCATGGCACATTTAATTACACACTGCATACACAAATTATACAATCATTATTCTCATTACATTTCATGGATATCATTTCAATTCACTTATACAATGTAATATTCACACTAACAATAAATACTAAATACATGGATGCTCTTACTTGGAATTTTTCATGGACTTGTTCAGGGGTCAATCCAGTTGCTCGTATTTCTTTTGTGCACGTAGAAATTAGCTTCAACTGTTTCTTAGCCACTTGCATCACAAGTTTCTTACAATTTTTCAACATACTTTGGCTTTCCTGGGAAAGTTATAAATATTATCATTTACGGATACAAGTCAAATTATTAATCTAAAAAATGCTACACCTGTTTTATAAATCATGACTTTAATTCACAAAATATGTAATTAATATCCGGCTCACCGCATCATGTATTGCGATGAAAACAATGACGGTAAAAAGTAAAACACTAATGGAAGATTTGCTTATCATTTTGAATACAATATTTCGATCTCGCAGTGGAAAACTTGGACGGACAGTACCAGTACAACCTATATGGAACGGTTCAGTTCAAATAGTCAACTGATCGTATAGTTTTGGGTGTATCGCAGAATTATTCATTTCATGCACATTCAGGATAAATATTTAATATCCATATTATGCCGCAGATGTATAGTATATAGGTAGTCGAGTAGTTCAGTTAAAAATGATTTATATTTTCATTTAAATACACTATGACTCATATTTTCCGATATTAAATTTGCATCAAAATGTAAACATATTATTATGATTATATTATAACTGAACCAACACGATAAGGGTAATAATATCAATGTTGCATCTGTTGTTGTCAACTTTTTCATAAAAGAACTATATAAGTAATATATAAGTAAAGCAGCTGTATATATAGTTGTAACTCAATTTTGCGAATTTAAAAACACATGCCAATAATTTTATATAATTTTGATTTGAGCTACTATTGTGGAGGGTACAAAAGCGGTTTTGTTTGCAGAACGCAAACCTTTATGTGTTATTGTAAAGCGAGTCAAATTACTGTAATCTGTAGTTAAAATATATTCATGTCAACGTTTTTATACTTAGATTTAAGATAGTAATTATGCCTTTTATAAGCACATCATACGTTTAGTCCGGCAGGCCGCCGGCGTCATTGAGTCAACGTTGTAAGCATTTGAGTAATATATTTTATATGCAATATGCATTGACCCAGGATAAGTACACATAGGAGTGTCATGTGTAGTTCTAGTAAGTACTTTTGTGTACTTATTTATGCCGTGTGTCAATGCCATGATGGCACCAACCAATCATCAGTACCTACTACCGCCTACTACCTACCTGTACTTACCCTCTCGGATTAATTCGTCAAAAAGCTAAAAAAAGTTGATGTTTATAAGCAGATACCTATGGAATCTACTTACATTTAGTATACTTAGATTGTAAAGAGTTGCCCCGCAGTATTATTGCTATATCTACGTACCTATATAACACAATCACAAAATAACGCTATTCGTATTACACACCTTATATACTTTGCATTATTACACAATTGTTTAACATACTTTGCCTTCATGAACAGTATATAAAGTCTAATTATAAGGTTTGAATCATCCATTGTCCATTCTATGAGGCAAACGATATTTCAGAGAATTGCTTTAATAGTGCCTTGAAATTGTTTGATTTGAAGTATGAATTTTATATTGAATGTCAATGAATAATATATTGTGTTAACGCTGTTTACAGCAATGTCATAGTTTTTTCAGTGTATTGGTAAATCTAAATGATGTGCTTATTGTAATATGATGTGTATATTATATTTCGTCTTCCTATACCTTCGACTTCACTGTAGTGAAGTTGAGGTAACGATAGATGATGAAGTGAAGTCTTCCGGTTACGGAAGACTCACATAATTAAGATTATTCTTCGCCCGGGCTCGGATAATCTACTATTTTCAGTTCTTCTACAACAAGATTATAAAACGTTTAGTTTTACAATGCGTGTTATAATAAGATTGACCAATGAAAGTAGGTCACTATCAAATTCCGGAGTGTAGTAGACAAAGCTGTACTATTCCGTCAATGCCTTGTACCGAACCGGTGTACCCATCCCATTCCATACTTTCCAAAACTATAAAACTAAACTTTTGACCCTTGAACCAAAATAGATTTCCAAGAAGATTGTACTTAAAAGCAAGTGAACTTACAATAAGGATTTTGTATGCTTTACTCTACTAATTCTAAATTTTGTATTACATATAGAACTTTGCGTGTGTGGAAATAATATTTAATATACACTGCATTACTGGTCATATTGTATTATAGCCACTACCAAATGTGACAATTCATACTCATTATAATAATTTACACTGTAAGAAAACGAAATTCTCCACCTTGTTTTAAAAATGTTGTAAATGTAATTATGAACCTTGAAACTTGAATTATATAAGAAAGAAATATGAAAGGACCCCAATTTATTGTATATTCTACTCCAGGTATGTTGCGAAAAAAAGTTTAATCAATCTTTGTTCGTTCAAATCGTTTGTAATACAAACAGCAGGGGAGCCCAAATTATGGACAAGTTTGAGACAGAGATGCGAGTTTTTTTTTACTTTATATCGCCTGGAGCATATTACAAATTAAAATGAAATGGGTAAACAATGCCCAATGCAGAGATATATACAGTAATACATGTCCTTGTACAATGAATCAAACCAGACATAGGAGTCTAATGATTATCATTTTTTACTTACTCAATTGTCATAATTAGGGTGTACAAAAACTGAAATTACATTTAATCTTAGGTTGGGGTAGCGAATTCTGAAAAATACGGTTGAAATGCAGCCGTGTGACTCTGTCTGACTTCACATTGAATCCACAACTAAAATATTCAGGAACAGAGATGCAAAATGCAAACTACGAACCATTATTATGAAAATAAAAATCATTGCAATCGCCATGAATTTGGTTTGGGTAATTCGGAAACTCTTTCTTAGAATCGTTGGACAAGTTTCTTCAACATTAACTTAAGTTGAATCACACAAAGTCTGCGGGATGATTTAATTTTATACAGCAGTTTGATACAAAGAGTTATAGTATTACGGTCAGTGCTTAGGCTATTTCTCTTGTATCGATGAAACACACATACACACGCAGCAATAATATTTTCTTATCTCAAAGTACAAAGTGCACACAGCTTACCAGACCCCTTTCTCATTACAACTACAACTACCTATATACATACATTTAATACATACAGTTTCGCTATCAATTTTTCACTATCACCTGCATTGTGTACATGTGGTGATGTGAGTAATGTGTGTCTGTAAGTAAATAGGTACAGGTAAATAGGTACTGGACTCACAATCACAATATCACTACTGTTGCTAGATATGTGCTTAAATACCTACTTGCATTCATAGTTTCTGTACATGCACAAGTTTACCGCATGCGAATTGAAGAGTTATAAAGTCACGTTGGTTTGGGGTTTCAAGGCTTGATTTTTTTACAACTATAACACTGACAGTTACTTACATAAGACATAAAAGTAGCATTAGTTTTAAATTCTATGTATAGTTGTTACAAAAGAGAAATTTACAAGTAGGTATGCTGTATGCTTATTGATTTGTGTGTTGTATGTTGTATTATATCTGTCCCAAAACATTAAGTTTACTAGACACTACACAAAGTGTCATCTCATCACTTACTAAAACCGGCTCGTATTAGTTTTATAACACACGGGTACCTACACAATAAGATTATCAAAGTTTTTATTTGCCTTTAACCGATACAAGTATATAGATAGAAAGAATTGTTAGTGATTATTATTATTGTTTGTTACTTTATAGTTTAAATTACAACAGACTAGTATAACTAGGTAAATTGATATATTATACTACATTGTGAATGCAGTAAAGTAACTGCAAAGAATTAAAGGAAATTTACATATATAAAGTGGTTTAGACACACGTTTGAGGGATTTACCATGCGTTTATATATACTTAGTGTCTATGCACTTCAATAACTTGTCGCTCTCATAGTTTTGAAGGTTGTATGACATAACAACACGAGACTTGCTGATTGAAGATATCATAACACTTGCTGTGAGACTCTAACGAATTCAGTTCTGCCGTGATAGTCCACTTGTCGTTAGTGTTAATGTTAATGCTAATGTACGGTGTGATTGAGTGAGAATTTCTGTGTTCAGAGACCAAAACCAAGTATTAAATATTAGTAGGATATTTTACATCAGGTACGTATCTACTAAACACTTTTAGCTGTGATAAAAGCTTAGTTTCCATTTTATTCACGAATTGTTGAAGGTAGCTATATATTATTTTTTGTTCCACTTTTAGTGACAATAATCATGGGGAAAAAGCCTGAGAGCGGAAGCTCGTCATCAACCTCTGAAAAAAATGGGTCCATCCTAAAGAGTTTACTGATATTGGAACCAGCCCTAGTAATTCACATGATGGCCTGTATTATGGTTTTCATGAGCGTTCAAGATTTACTATTGGAAAAAGCATGTAGAGTCAACTTCGCATATTCTGATGAAGTTTGTGATGCTCTACAAGCTAGGTAAATAAATTTCTATGTAATACAGAAACATGAAATAAAATCCAAGACACTATAAGTTGCAATGTTAAATGATGTTATTTCCGGTATATGCTTGATAAATCTACTACCAAAATCTTACACGAATAATATTTATTATATTATGTGCAGGGAAACTGCAAAGTATGTTGAAGAAGAACAATCAGTTCAGAAACTAATTGGAACTGCGTTAATGTATCGAACAGTATTAGAAAATCTATTTCCAATATTCCTCATACTGTTAATTGGAGCTTGGAGTGACACATATGGACGAAAACTGCCCATGTTATTTGTTCTTGGTTCCTACATCCTCCAAAATATTGGTCTCATCCTCTGTGTGTATTTTAATAAGACCATGGGAGTTTGGTCTGTAGCTCTTATATCTTCATTGATCCCTGCTCTCAGTGGAAATACGGCTTGTTATCTGATGTCAGCATTTTCTCATCTGTCAGATACCACAAGTACCGAAAATAAAACAACAAGAACAGGAATCGCCCACACATTCATGTTCTTGGGAGTCACCTTAGGCTTAGCTGCTGGTGGAATTTTGTCTCAAACATCTTTAGGATTTACGAAAATATTTGCAATTGGAATTGCTCTTGAAGCTTACACTTTCATTCATGTATTTTTCCTAATTAAACCTGTCCGAGACGAGAAGGCAATCAAAGACAAGACAGTCGTAGATATGATCAAAGATTTGTTCCATTTGAAACACATCAGCGATGCAGCTTATTCTGTTGTCAAAAAACGCCCTGGGAATACGAGACTTAAGCTCTGGCTCTTGTTCTTGACTCATGCTTGTGTCATGTCCACAATGATGGGTACCTGAACTCACTTATCTTTTTATACAATTTGCATTTTAGTTAAGTTAACCTAGAACATGAAAGAAACATACATTATTACAGATAGTACCTAAAATAACTTCGGTATACATTTATTTTTTTTACAGGTGAAAATGGTGTGATGTATTTGTTCTCTCGACTTCAGTTCAATTGGGATGCAGGATCGTTCGGTTCTTACATGACATTCAAAATGATTATTGGATTCTTTGGAAATTTCCTTGCTATGGGCCTTTTAACCCACAAATTGAAACTGTCAGATCATGTAGTAGGAGTTATAGCTAATGTTAGCGCTTTGATAACGTCGCTTTTGTTTGCAATGGCACAAACGAGTTTTCTCATGTATTTGGGTGAGTCTGCATAAGATTTCATGAGCAAAATCATACTATTGAAATGATTAACCGTAGCGTATACGCTACGCATTAAATAATTCACTATATATAAACATTAAGCAATTAAGCATGGAATACCTAATGTTATGTTTTATGTATGTAGGTCCCTTGGTCGCTATTCTTTCTGGTCCCAATATGATTATACCTCGCTCTACAGTTTCCAAAATCATTCCAGCTGCAGAATTGGGAAAAGTTACTTCTTTTATGGGAAGTATGGACGCAATCATCCCATTGGTTGCTAGTCCCATGTATACAATGTTGTACAAATCTACATTGGAAGTACTACCTGGAGCTTTCTTTTTGATGTCTGCCCTCCTGCTTTTGCTTCCTATAACAACTCATTGGTACACAAAATTGCATTTTAACTCATACACATAAATACATTTAAATGTGTAACCATATTGATTACAGTGTTCTTTGTATTCCTATCATAATTAACACTTTGCATTTTCAGGTGGTTCTGGTCTAGTGGGAAAGAGGCACCAGCTAAAAAGAAGGATTAAGAATTAGTCCGTAATAATAAAAACCTATAGTTAGATAGACAAAATTAATGTTTATTCCAGGGCCACAGCCCACAACAAATCAGAAAACATAGATTTATGAATTGCTTGAATGTTTCTACAGTGTTACCTTATTTCTTAATTGCTCTGATTGTGTTTGTCAGTTTGTTATAAGAAACAAACTAGGTGTATATACCTACATAACTGTGTTTTTAATTTTTAAGCTCTCTGACTGAATCACATACCTAAGATTAGTCTCAAATATAATTATAATTAGTGAAATTTATTCCGTCTCGAATAAATTGATTGTATTCTAAAATACTATTAGATCCTTCTATAACTAGATATTACAGAGTTATATTTTTTTCGGTAATGCAAGTAGAATCGTAAATTATAAAGCATGACATTACAATTACGTATTTGTTGTAATTATAATACAAAAATGCAAACTAAACACTTACGTATAGAGATAATCAAACAAAATAGTTATGTACATTACATACATCAATGTTTGGTATATACGAATCTCTTAAATTGTTCCATGCAATACACCAATCTGCTTGAACTGCAAAATACATGAATTTCTGAACCCTTCTCACGTTTTTGCAAAAATGAGTCGTTTGCAGCAACATTAGGGTAAAATTTTTCAAAGAAGTATGTTGCAAAAAAAGTAAAATTAGAACTTTACTACTTATTAGTAAAGTAGTAAAGAAAAATACCTATATGCATGCCTCAATATAATTGAGCAAATGAATGCTTAAGTAGGACTTAATCCATTAGGCTAATTTAAATGGAGTATCGATCGAAATCATCTACATAATTAGCAAACAATTTAATAGCATAAAGCACAAAGAACAAGGTCAAAGGTTTATTATTGTAAAAGTTCTTAGATGAAAAAGAAAAAGGCTGCGTTTCCGAATGCAAGTTCGCATACTATCATTCTATACTCTGCTTACAATTCCAGCAAACGGTGCGCGCAAAATGTGAAGAGTGGTTTAATCGGCACAGCGCATAGGTTTCAACACAGGATTTGTGTGAGTGTGAGATTCAGTGCTCAAAGGGTTGGGCTACTCATCTTCAAGGAAAAAGGAACACACTTTGCTTTGGTGTAAATGTTCGGGAAACCACACACGTAGTAGGAAGATTACATTTTTAGTGTTTCTTTTATTTTGCTCGATGTTACACGTAGCAGTTGCAAAACATACGTAATACGTGCACACACGACATACTAACAAAACACTAACAAACTAAAAAGTCATTTTTAACATCAACTTGATTCTTCACACATACATACATACACAACATATCCTCGAATCCACGACTGATACCGAAAGTGCGACGTGCGACCGACTTTTGCGTTTGAGGAATAATCTAATCTAATTACAATTGTGCTGGTGAGAACCACAAGCTAATTTAGGTTAGTAGATTACATTCTGTTGACTAAAATCAACAGAAGGATCATAAATAATCATAATCGTAGTGTAAGGATCATACGATTATAATTATTTCTATGATGTAGCAATTATATTCATTTTTTGCTATTTACAGGTATAACGTTGTAACAGTTGTTATATTTTATGTAGTACTTGGATATTAATTTTGTATTGGTATTTTTTAAATTGTAGAAAGAACAACGCAGAGGACTTGGGGAAGAAAGTTGAGAGATAAGAATCTGAAATACTGACGTGAAAGAAGATTGTCATAAAAATAAACAGATACAATACAACATACAACATATAGACAGAGTTTAAAGTACCGACCAAAGGACAGCCACCACCACCGGCTACCTACTATATGTGAGGTCGGGGCAGAAAAGGTATTTTTAATTAAAATGTGAATTTCTGCAGTTTTTCCTTACGTCCTTACCTTTAGCCGACGATTGGAATGAACATTAGACCTTTCTATGAATTACGTTCTATTGACTATTTGAAATTGAGTAAACAGGTGGTGAAAGTAATTAAAACTACAGTGTTGATGGACATTAAAAATGTATAGTTTAAGTCTACGTTTGCAAAGAGTTCACATTGAGCGACAATTCACTATACACGTGAAGTCGGGTTAATCTGTAAAACAGAAAGCTAGTGAAATAAACACGTATTGGCTACTAAATTGATACCTACTAATTTCTACAGGAAAATTTTTTTAGTTATTTGATAGAAAGTGGTTACGTTTACCGATCTTTCTTTTAATTCTCCCGTATGTATCGGGTTTTAAACCACGGTCATCTACTTATAGATATAACATATTATCGTAAAACAATCAACAGATTGGATTTGGGTTGTAGCAGGACGGTTTAGATGCACATTGTTATTTTATCACAATTTTGCAATTTAATTGAAGTCTTTCTATTGGTTTGAATTTTTTATAGATTTGCCATTATGAAGCTGCTTCGGACAGTTTTGCTGTTCAGTGCTATTGCATTGGCAGTAAACTTAGTTGGAGTCAGCTGTGCTGGAAATGAAGAAGATGATGATTTTGCGGAGTTTGACGATGATTTCGAAGAAGACGATTCTCCAGTGTTTCAAAAAAATCGGGAAAAGCAAACCCCACAATCTTTTGCGGGACAGAAAGGTGAAGGTTTGTATATGACTATGAATTTCAATTTATATTGCCGTTATTAGTGTGATTGTCTTTACAGTTAGTAATCGTGCTAAAATTACTTTTTACTGCATTATTACGTTAGATCCTGGTAAAAAAGAAGGATTGCCAATCGAGGACTCATTCATTCCTCAAGACAATGAAAAATCTAAAGAATCGGTTCAGGAAAGCAATTTTGATGATGACGATGAAGTATTGGTTGAGGTATATAAATTATCATCAATATTTACAATATTTTCCACATTACAGTTACAGTTTGAACTTAAACTAAAGATATTGCTATTAATTGGCATTGGCAGTAATTGTATAGTTATAATGTATACTACACCGTTTTCAGGATGACGACTTTGAGGGAATTGATGATGATGATTTTGACGATGAATCAGATGGAAAACGTCGTGAAATGCCTCCACCAAAGCTTACAATAACACCTGTACCCATTCCTATTCGTGGATGGCAAGCCTATTGGTCAGAATTACTAATGCTATCAGGAATAGCAGTTTATATGGTCAACTATATCCTGGGTCGATACAAAAACCAAAAGATTGCACAAACATTTTTTGACATCAATTGGAGTTTACTTGAAGAAAATTTTGCCATATTGGGGGATTCAACCAAACTAGAAGAGGAACAAGGTAATAGAGGCTATCAAAAAATGTCTGATTCAGTTTACCAGATGTGGTGCTCCGGTAGAGTCTGCTGCGAAGGAATGCTGGTAGAATTGAAGTTGTTAAAGGTACGCAGTTAGTTCTGTGATTTAATAAAAGTGAAATATTGACATGTTTACTAATGAATGACTATAAAAGATATATTGTTGTAAATTATGCATTGCAGAGACAAGATTTGGTATCCATATTGGCTCATATCTTTAGACCAACTAAAGATGTATTGCGATTGTCGGTTGAAATGGCAAGAGAAGAAATAGACGACATAGTATTTGCAGTCGCAAATAAACGAACAGCACTTAAGATCTCTAAAGAATATAATGATTTGGCTAATTATTGCCCTGATAAAAAACCAGGAGAAAAATTTGGGTTGCCTTCTCAGTTTGTCGTACTGTCGGAATTGTCTGAAGTGGTTTCAGCAATGCTGGACTCAAGAACATGTGCTGTGATAGATAAGTTTTCTCATGTCATTGACTCAATACATTTCTCGGATCAATTTACTGGACTTAAGAGTGCTGACCCGTGAGTAGATAATTTTGTATTCAAAATTAATTTGTGTTCTTACAATTAGAGATTATATAATATAATATCAATGTTTGAATGTAAATATTTGGTCTCACACTCACAATAACCAATCGTTTATTCTAGCGATGTGTCAAAGGATGGTGTAATGAAAATGCCAGAAGCGAAACATTACTTGTTTTTTACCTTCAACTTACCAACTTCTAACAGTGGTGGAAATTGCGAAGAAGTTTTTGAACAAATCAAGCCATTATTACAGTTCGTTTTTCATTGCATTGACAAAGTTAAACGGTTTCGTCTTTCTCGTGAGGTGAGTTATTGAATTCAAGACTTATCTGTTAATACTGCGATTAATTCATTTACACATTCTACATGTATGTTATATAATATGATGAAATAATTTTGATGCATTGAATGTAGTTCTGAAAATTTAATTTAAAGAAGTATTTTTTGTGTAATTCTTTAGGGTAAAATGAAGGCAGAAAGAAATCGAGCTAAGGTCGAGGAAGCATACATGAAACAAACTCATGCTGCCAGAGCAGAAGCAGCCGCTGTAAGACGGGAAGAAAAGCGACGGCAAGAAAAGGAACGCATTCTTCAGGTATTTTATGGCTACGACATAATTCCTAGTTTATATTTTCGTCTATTATTACAATTAACTAAACAATTAAAATTAAATACAACTTTTGTTATCTTTTATCAACTTTTTAGGAGGAAGATCCAGAAAAACAGCGAAGATGGGAAGAGAAGGAATTGAAGCGTGAAAAGAAGAGGAAACAGCCAAAGATGAAGCAATTAAAAGTCAAGGCACTGTAAAGCCAAATTAGAAGAGACGAAATGATAGTCAAGCAAAGCAAAATTTTATTGCATAATAAGAAATACCAGTCAATATTGCTAGAATTAGACAAAGTCATTGCCAAGAATCTTGGTGGTACTGTAAATTATAAAGTGTTGTAATTAATGTATAACTACCAACAGATATTTCATTCATTTATATCTCAAAATAGGATTTAGTAATAACACTACATATATATTTGTGAATATAAGATGAAAAGCTGCTGGTCTCGTGTGTTAATCCTTGATTAAGAACTTGAATAGTTTGTAGTTGCAGATAAAAACTTTGTCGTTTTGTTTGTTTTAGAAGTACTTTGGTTGTTAGTATTTAGTAGATCTAAGGCAAAAGACAAAACTAGAATTTTCTTAATGTATGTTATTAACAAAATACTACTATCAACCAAAATAACAACCCACTTACTCTTATAATCGAAATTATTAGTAGTAGGTAATACTATTGTAAACCCTTCCTATCAACCGATTGTACAAATATAACAATAGTTTTATGAATCTTGGTTGGGAGTTTTATGTCGTTGTTTGCTTGAAAATTTTTGTTGTATTAATTACAGATATAAACCAAGTGAGGTGTACGTAGTAGTTTATTATTTCGTTTAGTTATTTATCCACAGAATACACTTATGTTAACAAAAATACTGAAAAGGAATCCTTCCAGAAAAGACAACATTTGTTAGTACTATTTATAAAATCAACTAAACTAACTGCATTTATATCTCACTGACAATTCAATTGCACTTTATTATGTAGTGTTGTATTACAATTAGTATGGTAGCAATATCTACACAAATCAATTTTGCGACTATATTTATCAAGAATTTTGTAAAGTTGTGAAAGAGAGAATGAGTTACTATTTTCCTTGCAAGAATCGAATATTTGTAGACTGTGTATGTATTGTGTAGTAGTAGTGAGTAACAATGTAAGTGTATTGTTGTAATTCATCAAAAAACAATTCAAACTGATCTACACAAATTGTTATATTCATTGACTGCAAAAATCTTTTGTTTGTTTCTACTCAAAGTAGTTCGAACATACAATGTGCGTCTTGGACTGTTTTCTACGTTGAATATGTAACTTTGTGTAAATTAAAACTAATATATGACAGCTACTTTTAAACCTGCTTTTGTTTAGGGATATTATTACTAGAGATAATCTTATTTTAGAATGCGATGCATTTCATGAAAATAATGTGCAAAATACGCTTGGAGCATTGTTGTAATTTGAATCATAATTTCATTATTTATCATCATCATGGATATAACCTAAACTTAAAATACTTACAATTTTTAACTTAGGTAGGTATAATCAGTTTAATTTAATATAATTATGATAACATACAATAATACACTTTTCAAATATACATTAGGTTCTACTAGCTACATTAATTTGCATACCTTTAATCAGTTTTATGTCTAATAATTTTCATTCTGCCATACTAACTGATATTTTTATTCAAAACGTGACACAATGATTACATCTTTATGTGTAAGTGTATATAATATATACTATGTATTGAATAAATCTTATAATTATATATAGAGTTTTGTAAACATACAAACACTTAGCTTTTTACGAATATCGTGCTATACAGAGAATGCATACAATCAAGAGTATTTTGGACTACATTGCTACTATGTATGTATATATATATACTAGCTTAGCTACCTATTTGTACTTAGGTACACATTACACATACAAAGAAAAACTATTGTGTGAATAATAAGCACAGTTTTCATAGACTTCTGTTTTGCTACTTTTGATAGAGTCTAGATTTTTACAGAACTAAACTAATCAGTCCATTGCAAGATCGATAGTGCTACAAAAAATATTTTTCAACTTCTGTGAAGCAGTATAAGACTTGAGGAGACATAATATAGCTATACTGTATTACAGGGAATATTAACAACACCATCCATTTAGGTGTAATAGGAATGATACTGCATAATATTATTAAATAGTAGGAGAAACAATAATAAGGTAATTAGTTTATGTTAGCATCATTAGTAAGGCTTCCTCATTTTCGAGAAAAGATAATTGTCCCATGGAGAATGATTCCAATTTTTGTATAGGCATTCAAAAGTGTAGTTACAGATATTGGTACAATATAATATTTTATACACAAGAAATTAAAATCAGTGCTTACATATAAATGGACTCTCTTTTTTAAAGAAAGATCCTTGACCAGTACAGTACAATCACCAAACAAGCACAAGTTATAATTATCCATCCACTAACAAGAATGACATTTACTTTGCTGTTTCTTTAACTGCAACTCTTTTTCTATCTACATTCTGCATACACACTTGGAGATCGAAAATATTTGCTACACATTCGAAAAGAATAGCTGAATTACTATACTGTATCAATTCATCAATTTACTTCAATATTCTCAATCTTACAAATTCAATCTGTAGTTTTGCTCTTGGTCAATCTCCACACACTAAGTCGTTCCCTTCCTGCAGCTCGTTTGATAATAAGAGCTCCTTTAAGTCCATGTTCTTTAGCAATATTTTCCATAAGGAATTCAGGTTTATTCCAACTACTAAGGAGCAAATATAAAGCTCCGTTAGGAGCTAATAGACTGCCAACATTCTTTAGAAACGGTATAATAAATTCATTTCCATCTGGGCCACCATCCCATGACTTTTCTAAAATTCCAGACTGTTCGTCTTCACTATTTTCTCCTGGTATTATCGGTACATAAGGAGGATTACATACAATCAAGTCAAATGGTAACCGAAGACATAAATTAGCGCAAGTTTTTCCATCTAAGAGAAGAGTTTCCACCTTGTTCCCTGCTCCATTAACTTGGGCCGTTTTTTGTGTCAAAAGACACGCGTTTGGATTCACATCAGTAGCTATGACATAACCAGCTAGTCTATCTTGAAGAAATTGATACTTGGCCAACGCAGTAGAAATAATACCGGAACCACAACCTACTTCTAATGTTAAAATGAATTTATCGGGAGAACCTGGTTTTCCGTCAATATCTGAAAAGTATTTTGGTAAATCTTCTTCCAGAGCATCAAGCAAAAGGAATGAGTCTTCAGCAGGCTCGTAAACTTTAGAATTAAATTCTGTGTTTGGAGGGACTACTGGAGTTTCCATTCTACCTTGTAAATGTACAAAAATGTATGTAAGGAAAACAATACTATATAACGAAATATTCTAAAATGTTGTGCCTAAACAGCTGTAGCTGATCCTCCATCGGATGGATTTTGGTTGTTGTCACTGTCTACATCTACTTTATTGTGGCTTTGGCTTGTTGAAGCGGGTGACATTACCGGCGATGGTTCCAGTAATGGCTTCCTCCTTGCAGCTTCTTTTACTGCTTGTTCGTGAACCTTGTTGAGTCGTTCCTACATTAAATTCAGTAACTACTTTAATATTTGGTGCATTGCAACAATTTGCCAGTAGTGTGCGCTAAAAATCTGATAACTAATTATTTACCTGAGCTGAATGAAGAACAGACGAAATAACGTTTATTTTTCCTTTTATTGTTCCGAGTCTGTTGACATAACCATCCAAATCAATAGGGCAGACTTGCTCCGCAGAAATTAATTTTAATTGGTCAGTCAGTAAAGCGATTTGTTCTGACAACTCTTCTTGACTGCGCCTGTAAAAAGAGAACAAGAATTATAGCGATCTTTGGACTTTACTTAGCAAAACAGCTAAAAAGTCTAAACATACTATTTATAATATTTTGTAGATTTATTCTTACTTTGTAGCTAACACCCCTTCATCAAGAGTTTTCAAAGTTGGAGAAAGTAATGAAACGATACCCTCGGCTAAAGCGTCTCGAGTAGGATTCGGACCGGTCAAGTCTAAGCTATCCGGGTCATCCACTGAAACTTGGCTTCTTTGACTTGGCGATGCACTTCTTCTTTCGTCGTCTGACAATGAAATGGACGCTGTGGCCATGTCAGGTTAAATTCTTCTATATATAAACAAACAAATGCCCAATTAAACAATAAAATATGCAAATCTCATTCACCCTATTAAAAAATCATATACATACCCAGTCTACTAAGACATGCTTTACTGCAAATATTATTTGTTGGTACTTACAAATAAACATTCTATTTTACAAATCACCTAAACTTTAAAGGTAATACCTGTCACTTGCACATAAATTAACAACCAAATAAAATTAGCTATTACAATGGACAAACCTCAAAAAAAATTATATTGATAAGCATGATCTATAACTCAGTTACCTCAGCTTTCACTATGTAAAAAAAATTATTATTCGCTTAAAAAGTATATGAACGAACTTCTTGTACAAAAACTCTAATGTTGATTGTTTGGCTGTATAAATATTAAATGTAACTCGTACAGATTACAGATAGATTACTAAAATATCAATGTTTAGTGTCAACAGTATAACAACCTGTCTGTCTATAGTTAATTACAAATATACATCGACTAATGAATGTTATTTAAACAATAATTTATTTAATTTTATTTAATTGAATGTAGGAATTACCTTCTCAAGCTGAACTTATTTTGCTGTTTTGTGGTGGAAACGAAACTATCTGTCAAAGTATTTGGGCAAGGGACTTTATGGGAACATACATGAGATTGAAAAGGACAAGACGAAGACCTCCCGAGACGTGTGCTGAGTCTTGACTGAGGCTGAACTTTGATTTGTTGCCGAAGAGAATTGAGTGAGTGTAGTAAAAGTCCGTGTATCGAAGCAAACACCTTTTCGGGCTGCCGCTCCTTTGCTTCTACGAGACTCACGACTCACCGTTTAAACAACCAACGAAAGCTTCAAACTCAACTCGGCTTTCTCTTCCCGTCGTCGTTACGTCATTACGTCATGTCTCTGTAAGTCTGACCAGTCTTCAACTCAACACGGCTTTAGGGCTATGGGCTATGTATAAGATTTGTGTAGTTCCTTGCTTTTGCATGGACTCATGTATTTGTATCGTATTTAGCATTTATTTGTAATGCACATAATGTAATCACACTTCTTGGTTTTATGTGAGGACATTTTTGTCCATGTGTAAATACTACATAGTATGTAGTACAGTGACAGCTTTATAGTCAACTTTTGTACATTGTAAAGCATTTGTTGTTTGTGTAGCACTTTATTAGACAAACTGAGAAATTAATTACTTTCTAGTTTCTAGTATTGCTGGACGCAAAATACATAGCAGATACTTAGCTACTAACGCAAAACTTTGTACACAGCTGGGTATTACAAATATACATACATAATACTTTGTAAATGTCTGTTTTGTGATGTCAAGTTATTAGGTAGATTACATACACACAATATTATAGCTAAAGGACCTTGTGATTTACTATGTCCTTAGAATATAGATTAAATACAACTACGAAAGAGCATTTGTGGGATGTTGCCGTTAGTGAAATGAAATTTATTAGCTAAGTGTACTAGTGCGTTAGAGAACCCAGTTCAATCAAAATTAGGGAAAACAGCCTCTAGGTTTAATATGTGATCACTAGCATTTCAGTAATCTTGTTATCTTCAATAATAAATAGAGCGTGTGTATACCATAGGATGCATAGACATATTTGAAATCATGATTTGCTTGAAGTTAATTGTATATATTATACTCGTCTGTACGTCTATACACAGACTGTACACTAAAATGATTAATTGTCATACTCATAAGAAGATTATGTACCTAACAGGTTTTCGCATTTGTTAGATGTGGGCATGTAAATCTTGTTTCCAGAAATATTATTAATTTTATAGCAATAATTGTATCAGTGAAATGTTTACTAAAGCAGGGATTCTGTATTCTGTAGATCCTACTATGCATGCATGATATAGCAGTTAATGAAGTTTGTGAGCAATACACACAAGTCTCTTCAAAAACACAACGTTTAATCGGATGCTGAGGTTTTAATCCTATGCTTTCACAAAGTGGAGTTTGTAATTAAACTCAATACTTGAAAAAGTCAGTTACACTTTACACAATGTTGAGAGAATGATTTTATAATAAAATTACCCTTAAATACACAATCTACCTATGCACGAAACAAAAAGGTGAGCTATGTGGTGGGTATGGGCTATTTCATACCTTGTATGTGTAAATGCTGTTTACATAGTTGAGTCTTTGTACTGTGTGCATAGCCCGGCGCAACATTGTGCCCACACACTACCAACACACTACACTATGAGCGTACTAATACACACACACTACCAACACACCACACTCTGAGTGCACTGACACACACACACTACCAACACACCACACTATGAGTGGA
>JAQFYB010000903.1:0-40890 GCA_034694085.1 Pogonognathellus longicornis
GGTTTGATTGCTTCTATTGATCGTGATATACGCGGGTGCAATTTTATTATTGCCGTAATTAAAGAAAACACAATTATCGCACGCAACTATTTACAATTGGGATTTGGAATATTTATTGTAGTATTTAGATAAATTGACATTACAAATATCCCTTATATATAAAATGTATTTTCTTATCTTTTAATTGTAAGCCATGGCGAATTCGGCGAATCATTTTGAATTCAATTGGAGTTAGTCAAATAGTAGTAATCATATTACACAAATACTTCATGTAAATTCCTCATAAAAATCATGTCTGGGAATGATTAATGTAATCTTTTGTGTAAGTCAGCATACAAGTGTAAAGTCCGTGTACATTACATAATACACCTATGTATACATACGAGTGAGGAGTAATCACTAAAGTCTAAAGGGAAGAATAATATAAAAGGTCAATAATCATTTAATGAGAACTGGTTGCACGTAATCAAAGGTTACATGATAAAGTGAAATATTTCCTGTTGAAGGAACAATGATCGGTTGATTTAACATTTACATTTATACCGATTAGCATACAATTAATATTTACAAATATACGTACCTACTCAGCAATTAATTTTGTAATTAAATTAACACGTCAAGACATTATCTCATCGAAAATAGAATAGCCTATTTCAACATATGTACACAACTTGTCCTAAAAAGTAAGATAACACAATGAAGTTGTTGTGCAGTAATTCAAGAGTAACGATTCATAATTTAAACTATTAATAAACATTTGTCATAAGCGAAGTAGGCACAAAATTATAGTTTTAGTAATGATATGTAGTAGGTAGTTCAATCTAAACTTTTTAGCTGACAGTTATAATGTAATGTAACTTGTACAGAGAAAACGGATATGGTAAAGAAATCAGTACTTGCTTACTTTGATGGATCTACGTTATACCCTATGCGACTATGTATAGATACGCTTGAGCTTATAGAAATAGACGATATGATACACACATTTTCTTATCGCCGACACTAATAATGAGATGTATGTCAATTGTTGAATTGTCAAGCTAACAGTTCATCCGAAATTATCGATTTTGGCATATCGTTGATTGTTTGACAGCTTTTTTGTGCAGCCAAAGCCACTTGAAGTAATCAAAATGGCCCAATATTCTAGTTTTATGAAGCATTTTAATACTCATCGACCATGGATAATCATATTCGGTATTATTAAATACAGCAATTGAATGTCGAATCACATTAATCTAGTATAAATGATGAATTGGTGGAACGAGGATTAATAAAAGTCATTATAATAAGCTTACTAGGTAATGTTTATAGACATTCGTTACACAGGAACACATAAAATCTTCCCTAGAACTTTAAAATATTCGGTTACTTATTAAAGTTATTGGCATAATTGTATTTATGGTTAACTCAACTTATTGGTTGTTACAGTTTAGAATTATTTACATGTACATTGGGTTACAACGCATTTGCTTCTGTACGAAGGAACCCTCGAACTGATGAGAATTGGCATTGGGATTTACTATAAAACAACCTACAATTAACATACATGAGACTATTTGATATTACTTGCATTTGTACTTTGAAAAGAGTTGTTTTGTACAATACTATAAACTAAGTTATACTTAAACTTGTGAACAACTGCTAGAACACAGTAACACATGTATAGTTTATTTTGGTTATTGTACATTTCTGCATTTTTGTTATCAAAACAATTGCTTGGTAGCAATGATATCCGAAGGACAAGATCAATCACTGCGTTTACCTTAACATACATGAATCTAAATTATTCAATTTATTAAAATGCCCCGTTCCACAATGAAAGCGAGGGCGAGGCGTAGGTGTATATAGTGCAATACGCTAACGGCCAACGCTAACACTGAAGTGTGAGTCGGATTGTGACATTGTGAAAACTATTCCCTTACCTTACACCGTTACACCTTTGCCTTATTTGTATTAACACTCTAATCTAAGTCTGCTTAGATAGAGTATTTCAGTAACACCAGAATGAGTTTCGTAAACAATAATCGGACAACTTCCTCGAGGATAAGTTATTCCAAAGTAATCCAAACTTTAACTCAAACTTCAGTGTCACAATCAATTTGGTATTGTATTTATTTGGCCCAATTTTTTCTGTCAATCTCATCTAAGCCAAAAGACTGTCAAAATGTGTGGAGATAATGAGACAACCGTATATAAGCAATTATGTATACCTGGCAAGATATGCAATACAATTGTAGCAATATTCTTGGAAATTGCATTGACAGACAAGTCCTGTCCAATAAATTCCTCACATTCCAAATATTTCAAGTTCTTAGAAAATAACAAGAATTTTATTGTAAAATGATTTCACCAAAGAACAAATTGCAAACTGAATTAACATCGTATAAGATCCTTTTGTCTTGGCTTGTAACAGTTTATTCGTCTGTTTTATTTTTAGCCATAGTTGATATTTTTCCTGGAAGCGATAGTCATGGTAGGCTAATGGAACCACCGAATCGATCTTCTTTGTGGAGGTTTCCTGAATTCGAGTCGCAGAATCCTCCCAAGAATTACAACGATAATGAACTTTTCTGTGGAGGGAAACAGGTATGCGTTTATTTAGTAAAATATTTCGTTCAGCTAATAATGCCAAAATAGAAACGTCTTTATGGTAGAAGTATGATATGATACCAGGTTCAACATGAACAAAACGGAGGAATGTGTGGCGAATGCGGAGACCCTTACCATTACCCCAAACCGAGAGACAATGAAGGTGGCGGTTTGTATGCAAAAGGCATTATAGCTAGACGCTATTCCAAGGCGCAAGTAAGTCATGATTTTTATGTGGGTGATGTATGAGATGCAGTCTGCTAGCTATGTAGAAGATAATTATTTTTCCCAAATGTTGTTTTGCATTAGGTAATCAATGTAGCTGTGGAATTGACAGCAGCCCATTCTGGGTATTTTGAATTCCGTCTCTGTCCTCAAAATAATGTTTCCGTGCCAGAACAACAAGATTGCTTCGACAATTTTTTAATGGAAATGGCTGATGGAAGTGGAACACAATTTCCAGTAACGTATCAAAAGGGATTTTACAATACTTCAATTAAACTGCCATACGGAGTTACTTGTTCCCAATGTGTTTTACAATGGCATTATAGAACAGGTTAAATATTTTCCCAATTTTATGGATGATTTTCTTACTTTGCCAATCAAACATACCTTGGTAAGGGAGGTCTGGAACAAACTGTATGTAGTTAATAATTAATTAAAATGTTAAATCATTTATTAGGAAACACTTGGGGAGACTGTGGTAACGGCACTAACGCTCTTTCTTGTGGACCACAAGAGACTTTCAGAGGATGTGCGGATGTTTCAATTAGTTAAATAATTACACATTCATTTACCTTTATGTAATAATTTGTTTTTTATCCAGTGATGCAGGATGCATTTGGATTTTTGTTGAACAACATAACAATAAAATCAACCATTTGTTTTGTCAAATTCAATGTACCTTACTATACCCAAATCGAAGTTTCTGATGTTTACACTGTATTTTATTGTACATTATGTATTTATCGGTGTTTGCATTGTATATTATGTACTTTGCTTAAAGAATACTTTCGTACTTCATTCCATGGTATTTTATTGTTTGGAAATGCACAGTGCATATCTATAGAAGCAGTAATTCTTAAATGCATGTAAGTATTAGACTATGGTATTAGAGAAATAACGCTGTAATCCATTTAACTGCATAAGTATGCAATTGCAAGCTTCAAGGATTCCAATAGCCAATGACAAACCCAATTAAGAATGAAAGCGATAGACATTTGATGATAACAAATGAGTCAATAATAGCAGCCACTTGAAATACCAGCGACAGTCGTTTGCCAAGCCAAACTTTTGTACTTCTATCCCTTCTCACGCAGTATTCCTACACAAAATTCTTGTAGAGATCAGAACCGAAAAGGTCTTTTGAAACTGCGTCATGCCCTCCTTTCCAGACACAAGTTACCACCACCATTTATCTCCCAAATTGATTTTCCATTTTCACATGCAGACATGTAGAAATGTGGAGTCTTTGTACGCCTCCTTCTGTTCAGAATCTTAGGCTGCCTACGCGTATAAGCCAAATAATTTCTTAGATGTTTTTTCTGTACCGTTGGCAGGTACTTTGAGTTCCTAAATAAACTTTTAGAGTTTGTATCGCTAAAAGTTAGTTACACGTCTACTATGCAACTAATGCTTCTTTTTCTTTGTACATATAGAGAAAAAAATAGCAGATACGTATTTTGAAAGTAAAAATGTCAGCAAATAAGTAAGTTTCCATATTTGTTCAATATTTGGAAAATCAAACAGTAGCAATGGACCTTTTTGAACTTTGTATTATTAAACAAAAGTTGAAAGGTGAATTTTGTCATAAAAATGCACCCAGGAATGTTGTAAAAAAGTAAAATATATATAGGAGTTGTTGGATAGTTTATGTTTATTGCAGTCTGTATCGTTTCTCCAGTTGTGTTTGTACTTTGTATTGGAGCACGATTTTTGGGTGTGCGCGAGCAGGGCCTGTGTCAGTGTCTCATGCCTTCATGGCAAAATTCCAAGTGCTTTCTGACGTATGTACGTTGCTCGTAGGTGTTATGAAGTAGACTTTCTCAAAATGGTGGCATACTAAAACACACTTAAGTGTGCTCTACTACTAGTATACACTGCACTTTATATTATATGTACATTGCCAATTTTATTATGGATCTTGTCGCAAACCCACGCAAAACCAGACTGCTTGGCGTCAGTTCTACTAATGTTAGTACCTATCCTAGAATGTCTGTTGCCCTCATTATAGTATAGATCATAATAGAACCGTCAGCTACCTCTCATAAGGAAGTATGAAGATTTCGGAAGCGAATGCGTTTAGAGAGTAGGTACCTAATACTATTTAGCTAAGTTTGTAAGGTGTATGTTTTTAGATATTTAAATTTAGGTACTTGTTCTCAATATTTTTAAGATATTACCGTACATTAACATTTCACCTACATGGTATTATCTTTAATGAAATATACTGAATTTAATGGATGTGATAAAGTGATGAAGGTAATTGAAATTTGACATAGATGAACACTACAAATTCAGATAGACAAATTTTTCTCTAAGTATAAAAGCCCATTCCAGGTGTTCTTACACTTCCACCTATTAGCGTTAACTACCTTTTCGGTATTGCATGTTGTTGTCATGTTCAAATATTATATACCTAATTATATATTCTTACTAGGACACTAGGACACTAGGACACTAGCACCTAGTAATTAGAATATTAGATATGTCCATATCTCCATATTTTATACTGCTGTCATACACTTAGTATTTATGTGGTACCTATTGTGTAAGCTACAACATAATAATATTATATTCGTACCTACTATGCAATTTTTTTTGGTTTTTCATAAATTATTAGGGTTTACTCAGAATACATGAAGTCAGCGCAAGCTGAGTCAGCACAGCAAAGATATGGATAAATATTGTTTATTTGTATAAACAATATTTATCAATATTTTAATATAAACCAACAGATCCACCTACCTAATACAGTAATATTATAGTGAAACACTGCGCACTGTCGGCATTTTTTCTTGAAAGTGAATATACTTTGCGTATTACAGGAAACAACCAAGAGCGGGCAGGGTAGATGTACCTACGAGACCATACTTGGCAGTTAGTTATAATAGCGAATTATTGCCCAATCGAAAGTCATGCATCTGTCAGAACAGATTGGCATTCAACTTTGCTCTTTTCCCAACATTCGAAATTACTCTGGCCAACACATATGTTCATACTGCTGCTAGCTGTCAGAGCTATACATGCTTAAGTTGAGATTTGCATAAGAGTCAACTTCAAATATGAAGAAGATATGAGAAGGGTGTGGGGAACTTAAGAGACAAGCAGCATAGGCATTCACAGAATCAATTCAGTTATATGTACCACCAGGAAACATAAATGTAGGACTATATAAATGTATGTGTACTTATCCAGCCAGCAGAATGTAGTTTAGCTCTTTCACTAGTAATGCATAAGCTCTTTCCCTTACAGTGGCAGCATCTGCAATGAACGGCTTTGATCGCAAGTATGGTTTTACGAGCCATAGCAAATGCTGTAATGCCATACCGATCTTGTGCAGGGCTCTTTATAGACTTTCTACAGTAGGTACTAATGTCCCCCAAGGAATATCACTAATAATATTTGTTTCTATATTGTTTTATGTCACTTAAACCTATATGGATATAAAAGTTAATTAATCAAGTTTGTACACTTCATGGCCCTAATGTAGAATACTGACTTCCTATTTTACCTTCTTCTATACCTATAAGCTTTAGTGAGTTGTGCGGATCATCTTTTCATCTTGTTACTACTCCTGCTTGCTGTATGAAGTATAAATCGTGGATGATGTATACCCTGCTATTGCATTGAGTATTTGGAATACGTTTTATATCAGTACTTTCGCTAACTATGGTCCAAAAGTTTGTCTTAGAATAGGCGCATCTACCACTTGTACCATGTTTACACTACACATTGCGGAGAAATAATTTTCACAAGTTGTCATAAGAGATAGTTCTGAAGAAATTGAGAACTTCCGTATAAGAGTATCTGTATTGTCAGTTTTATATTAATTTAGGAATGTGCTAAAATAATGGTCTGGTTTAGTTTAGGTAAACTAAATTTATATCATAAAACAATCAGACAGACGCACTTACAAGCTAGCAAGATGTATAACAATGTCTCTAAGGAGAACATAAATTAACAGCTTGTACTGAAATTATCCAATGTTTATAATACATCATACACATTATGTAACTTTGTAACATATACCAACTTTTAATTTCCCTCTTATTTTGTTACCTATTTTAATCACAGCTCAGTTAATCGTGTGCCAGTATATTGTAATGAATTGCTATTTCCATTTTTTTTTTGTCAAAACAAGTTACACTCTTATGAAGCAGTTTATATATATTTCATACTTATCACTAAATCCGCAGTGAACTTTGAAGCAATTTTAATCAACATGAAAACAAATCTTGTCAAAGTATTATTGCTCTTCTTATTGTATAAAAAAACTAAACTACTACTTATGCTATTATAAGTTTCGCTTACCATAGACCTAGCATATTTACCAGATTGTAATCAATATGGATAATAATAGGGGATACAGTTTGTATACAGTATTTCTTGTTATTTATAAAAGAAATAATTTTGCACAGTATGTTTACTATGTTGATGCATTATTTAAATGTGTTTCATTTGGCTAGTGTGGATTAAGTGGATACTTATTGTAGCATTTTCTCCTAACAGAGAGTCTTTCCCTACTTAAGTTGATGTTTAATCTATACGATTATTCAAGCTCCACAAAACACAAATCCCCGTTCAGATTAAATGAAATCCAGGAATACAATAAAAATCAACATCAAACAGAAAGCTATTCTCGGAAGTCACAGTTGAATCCAATGGAATTAGTACGAAGTCGAATGTTGTACGTAGAAGCATCTGAAAGTAGTAGAGTACTAATACAAACAGAAGCGTGGAGGAAATTAAATTTCGATTTTTCGCAAGAGTACCCTTGTGCGCACGGCCTGTCCATTTAAAGAGAAACTCCTGGCCTGAGTACTACAAACCCTAAGCTGCTTTTCCTTTCACCGCTTTAACCAGCACAAAAAAGTTTACGTGCTATCTCTAAACCATTTATTCACTCACTCAGTTTCCCTACAACTGCCTATAAAGCTACTGCTACGCAAAGAGTAAAAGTTATTTTCAGCCTTTGAGATACTATCCAAAATCTAATAAACGACATGTAAAGAAACTACACCCACTTTCATTCGGTGAACTAGTCGTTTGAAATACGGACACGGGTGACTGAACAGAAGTAATACCTGGACTAGTGTGAAAATATAAGAATACTTACAATGCTATAAGCTTTACAGATTTACTGATTCACGCGTAACTATAAATTTTTATGTACCTACCTACCTATATTATAGGTCTAGGTACCTAAGAGTAACCAGAGATTGAATGTATACGACAGAAACTGTCATGAGTATGAATTGTGAAAATTGATAATAGATTTGAGCTAAGGAAATTATACATTCCGCACCGGAATGCGATGCTGAAATCATTTTAGATATCTTTCCGTTTCATGTTCCCCTTCATACCGAGATAGTCAAGTGTTTGCCTCCTGTCACTACACAACATTACCCTAACTGAATAAACACAGTGTATCTTTTTATTTTCTGCTATTTTTTAAGTCAGACACTTCACTGAGAGGGAAACATAGGGTGAATGCGTATTGTAGCATCATTCCCGCATCCCTATTATATAGATACATTTCCGTCGTACGGCATAACTGAATCAACTTTGATAAGACTTCTTCGCCAAGCCATCATCGTTCGGATACTTGAAGCGACACCCTCTTGTTAGATAGAGATGCTGCCGTAGAATGAAAAGTGTTTTTGTTTAAATGAGTTGGAGGGTTGTAACATTAGAAAATATTCACTAAACATTATGCAAACTTTCTGGATAAATATTTCGATTTATTTCATATTCTGTCAAATTACTAATTAATATACAAGCATTACTTGCATATGAGTAGCTCAAAGTTTGGTAAAATAGTAAACTATTTTATGGTTACAAGTTTTCAGCAAAATTAATGAGAAAGGTCCGTGGTTTACCAAGTCATGTATTAGGTTCTACCTGCTTTGGTTTAATGTTTCATCTAGTTGAGGTACTTGAGCACAGGGATATTTGCAGTCACTGGCGTAGCCGAGGGGGGACAAGGGAGTAAATGCCCCTCCTGAAACAAATATATATATCTCATGTTTTGAGTTCCCCACCCCCGAAACCAAATCCTGGCTACGCCTCTGCTTACAGGGATATGTACTATGTACACATCAATAATTAACATGCATAAATATGCAGCAAAATTAATTAAAAGTTAGTCATCCAAGCTTAGAGAAAGACAGTTTAGTTTAAATTAGCAAGCGCACCTTGCCATACAAATGAGAATTGAATACAGACTGAACTTCTAACCCGAGTCTTTTTTCAGGATTAGGAAAAGCCTTTGTCTTCTTAGACATTTTTTGCTTGCAGAATTCTAATTTTACTCTGTACGGAAATACTATAGAGCCATTGTAAGATGATTTGTAAGAGCTACTCCATTAATGCTTAGATTTCTATACAAGTCATGTGTATAGAATGACAATTGAACCATAATAGTATCAATACCTAAGTATATTGTAGTATTTGATATTGCATAAAAGAATATAAAGGGAATAACTTTCAAAAATCCGTAAGAGCTCTTAAAATTATAGCCAGAAAAAGTTTATACAAGAAAAGGATTGTGAACCGTAAATCCAAACTTATGTGGAAATCCAGGACAAGTACCCATTCTCAGCATTCCATTTTGGATACAAAGAAAGTAGGACGAGGGAGTTTTGCTCCCGTTTGTGCCAAAACGGGTATATATACATAGTATATAGTTCATTTTAGCTTTATAGCTGAACAAGGAATAATATTTTACATTTAATTCAATGCGACCTGTATAGAAGGTGGTATGTGTATGTGTGTGTACATTTATAAGAGGGACTGTCTCATCTTGGGTGTGGAATGCCTTAAGGAAAAATCAATTTTCTAATATTATCCGAATGTTGGTAATGTAGCCAGGCCAGAGAGCAAGATGGAATGCCGAGGAACGTGATGTGGACAAAGTGCAGGCTAACAAATGCTCCGGAAGAATGTTCTACTTTTGAGGAAAAGAGTCCTTGGGCTTAAGAGTTGGATTGGTGGAAGAAAGTTAAGAAAACGCCTAAAGTTTTTCCTGATTGGATGAGAGGAGTTAACTTTCACTGTCTGGAGAAGTTCCGGGTTGGGCTTCAGCCCAAATCCAACTGTGAGGAGAAAGTCATGCGTAAGTTAGTGAAGTGTTACAGAGATAGAGATACCCGGAGAAGAGTATTATTCGGGACGGCTGAAAACTGCGTGGGTAGATACCCTTCCTACATATATGTGATGTAACTCTGCGGAGGAATGCGAGACGGGAGAAATTCATACGTGCTACTTCTCGTCACTCTGTTTTACTCTTCCATCCCACTTATACGCAAAGTCGCTTTCATCTCATCTCTTTTACCCTTTCCTTCTTGTAAATACGTGCTCGTTGCAAAAGTATTTCTTTTTCGATTCCAACAACACTCGTTTTCAAAATACACTTTTGTTGTTCTTTGATTCGTCGATTGTGAATATTCTTCATTTTAATCTTAGAATATATTCTGCAGCTACGTATCATATGCGTCTTCCAAGTATATTGAGTTACTTCATCGTTTAGATGTTCCATATCATCTACTTACTTCTATGTATATAAAGACTTATTCAATTACACAAAATTCGCCTGATTGCAATCTTCCAAGTCTACGTTAAGAGAAATATCTATTTTTGGTACACAAAGATACCTTATTTTTGCTCCTAAGAAGTCTACAAACTCAACTGTATAACTTTTACCGTTCCGCACAGTCCACAGTTCGTCGTTTTGGTAAGTAAACCACTGCTATTGTTTTGTTCATAAATAGAATTACAAATGTAGTGAGTATTATACATTAGGTTCAGATTTCAAAATAATACATAGAAGTAAAATTAGTTGGTACTGTACTGTTTTAGTATTTAGGAAAAGAACAATGATGTAATTCGATGTAGGATGTTCAGTTTTGAAATTACATTAACACTGATCCAACTTAGAATCATAGCATGCGAGTTTATCTTTCAGCGTTTGTCTCACATGATGGAAATAACAATTCTACATACTTCTATGTTCAAAAAAGAAATCCCAATTGAATATTTAGTTTTTATCGTGAATTACTTTATACAAATATGTAACACGACATGTCCCACTTACACATAGCAGGTGTACAGTTTTAAGAGTAGGGATGTTAATGTATTTAAACTTTCTTTTGGCAAGCAAGTACCATGTGGTTAAAGACTACGTAAACTGAATGTAAAATGGTGCATAAAATGTTTCAAATATTTACTTATGATGGCAATTATATGGTGTTTGGAAGCCCAAATGGAATTATATGACGACTTATTTTCGTACAAATTAAATCGTAGATGTATTTATAGGTACTGGTACTACCTTCTACTGATATTACACTTCTACTACACTGATCTGAGTAACTGCACTGTTTTCCAAGTTGAGGAGACGATAGACGAATGCAGCAATAAACTGCGTGAACAAAGTACAGTTTAGAATACAGAAAACAGAAAGAGAAGGCTCAACCATGATGATGAATGATGGGTAAAATAACATGTTGCCCCACTTCTTCCCAGCAAATTCTGCATTTTACTTTACTCTTTGTACATTGTAAAGACGTAATGGCTTTCCACAAGTATGCACTCTTTGTCTTCTTGCACCATTTCCACATATCAATAAATAATTGCTGCATTTGCATTTCTTTGTATTGTATCTGGACTGACTCGCCCAATCGCCTACCTTTGCTATCTTACCTTCTTAACTCTAAATCGTAGTCCAATTCGTTGCACTGATGCCTCAGCCATTCAAAATACCTCAAATATTGCACAATTCAAACTTGCAGGCTTCTTGATTGCTTAGCAATGACAGTAAAGCCAGCTCTCTAAAAGCAAATCAATCCATGCATGTTGCAGCAGGGGTTAATACTGGTTGCATAATATTAACTCACGAAAGCAGTTGCGAACTATGAGCATTTTATACATAGTGTGACTTACCGTTCCATTGGTATATTTCTTCTATATTATCTACCTAGTTTTTCGTATTGTAAATATTCACCGATACCAAAGGAGTAGATAATGCCATAATAAAGGCACTCCTGGCAGTTAACTTACTATATAAGAATATAACATTAGCTCAATAAGAAATTAAATCTCTTTTACATTTTGCTTTTCCATACATAAGAGAAAATTTAGAAAAACTCTTAGAAGCTACTGACTACTAATATGAATTCGGGAATTCGCACTAAAATTAAGGGCACACGGCACACATCATGGAAACTTAAGTATAGTTACTAAGTGCATTGTCTCAGTCTCAAACTTAAATTTACCTACAATTTTCTGAGGAAAGCAAAATGACAATTTCCTACTAGTTTTAATTGTGATTAAGATGAACGTATTACATTACGTATATATAGTAGGTGCGATCAAATTGAACATGTTTGGGTTTCCGGAATTTTTTAGACATGTCCCGAACCAAACCCGAACACTAAACGATCTGTTCGGTCGCACTTAACATACACAATTATTTTGTTTGATGAATGAAACCATTTGAGTTGTCTTAAGTAGTCATAATTGTTTTATAATCAGCTTTATTTGTATTACATTCCAAACATTATGAGGAATTCAGAATCGAACACATATTTTCATGACCTTACAACCCCAAACCGAAACGAGCAAGAAGATTTTTCACTTCAAACCGAACTCGAACATTTATTTTCCTAAGCATAGCCAACCCAAACCAAACTCGAACACATAAGAGCCTGTTCGGACGCATTATCGCATCTTTAGCATAATATAATATGGTTCGGTATATTATATACTAACAACAATAAGATAATAAAGGAATGTACATATTTATAAAGCGTACCTACTTACGATGGCGATCAGTCATTTCAGGACAAACCACAATGCTCATTTCACCACAAATGAGACATCGTACATGGGAATCCTATGTGGCTTGTCCGATTCGTGGTGATTTGAGCATTGTGGTTTGTCCTGAAATGAATGATCTCCATCGAAATTATGTTACATCGTATAGGGAGTACGTGTAATGTTATAATTGTGTTAGTAGTCAATACTAACCTAATATCTGAGTACGTGGAATATTGAAATACCTAAGTGCTTACATACGCAATCAAATAAATATGGTATTCGCTTAGGTGACAAAATAGCTTAAAACTGTGTATTTACAGCTTTGAGATTGGTGATGTCATATTACAATGAAAATAGGATGCGAGCAGAGCATGTTTTATAATATTTGGCCTTCATGGTCTTGGTGAACTGCCTAAGCCACTGCAGTATATAAGTATATAACTATAGCTTACCAGCTTTGCACATAATATTGCAGTGCGAAACCTAACGTTGTATGTGTGTTCAGTCTGTTCCATAATCAAACGGAACTTTTTTATAATATTATATAGAAACAATTCTAGGTCTGATTGTGACTGAAGCAAATGTCTGCCACTGCTGCTGAATTCTATATTTACTAAATTGTTTGGTTTGAAAATTGTTGAAAAAGGGCACGAACTGTATAATCTTTACTTTATTTGAACTTTTGAGCAGAAAACTTTTCGAGATGACGTCCATTTCCAAGACCATTTCGGACGCTACGAGTACTGTGAGGGATACCATGAAAAGTGCATTAAGTATGGGGATGAACATGAGTGTTGGAGGTCCTAAAGATGTGGGCACTCTCCACTATGGTGGTAAGTTATTTCAACCCTTGTTTTCAATTTATAGGCAATAATTCCCTCAATGTATTTAGAAGCATTTTCTGTGCTCAAAGACTGACGCTAGGATAAGTTAAGTCGAAATGTCAAATTAGTTTAGAAAGGCAGAATGAATTGTCTGTCATAAACGACTAATCCCTGGATGTTGTAATTAGTGGCTGTGGTGTTTAAATCCTATTAAGGTAATACTCCCTGGAGTATTGTAAATTACTTTTATGCATACTTCTAGCATGTCACCCTTATTCTCTGATACTACTACAAGACGATGAATGTATGAGTATGCATGCACACAAATGAGTATTAGATCTTCATTTAGTACAAGGGTAATTTTCCAAGCAGTTTGTCTTACTTCCATTCATTCATTACACACAACTTGTATAGTATGTTCGACAAACAGCTATAGATACAATACCAAGAAAAGAAGGTATGTACAGCATGTAAAGATAAAGAATATTTTACTATCACATGGTTTGTCTCTAAACCCATCTGTATAGCTATGTTAGTAGTATTTTATATTTACCCAATGATATTTATTTTCAATGGGTACAGATTAATTATAATTTTGCCTGATTCCTTATCATTTATAAAACATTGACAATACCCTTACTAGTACACCTAGCACCTAGCTTAACACAGCATAGTAATTTCGATAAAAGTTTATTGTAAAGGTAAACTTCGCTGTATGGGGCAGTTAGAATAGTATAGCAAGAACTCGAGTTTCTGGCTGACTTAATAGAAACAACTATTACATGCAAAAGCCGATCTGCAGAAGGGGAAGATTTTAATTGCGACACATTCATACAATCCAGTGTTAGTCTAATATAGGTAGTAGTAATAATGTACAATGTGCATGTGAATGCTTTATTTAACGTTGAGATCGTTTGTACTGTATGGTGTTCTTGGTGAGATGATACTGTCGTTTCTATCTCAAGGAATGTTGTAGTAAAATTTATGGAATAATTCGCAGAATTAATTGATATATGTATACATTCATCAGTTTGGAGACAATTACTAGTCTATAAATTAGGTAGACATCATTCAAATTCGGGACGTATTCAAATGCATGTATGTTATTGTGTACCACACAAAATGAGATTTCTGTCGTACGTACACTATGAGGATACTGCAGCACACGCATGCCACTGCTTCCAGAACACAGGACAGCTTTCCTTCCTAAAAAGAGGGGCAAAATATTTTATGTATAGTAATACTCATAGTAATACATATTAGTAATACGGTTTTAGGTATGTTAGTAGTAAAGGAGTGCATGTAAGATATATTTTCGTCGGTCAAAGTTTAATTAAATTTCCCCTTTTGAAATATGTTGGTTTCTGACACGTTTCCTTTCGGCCAGGAATCCCATAACACATACCTACATGAAAAAATACAACGTACTTATTTCCCAACTGTTTAAACGTTCAATTTTTAATGCAACTTTCATGGTATTTCTTAAAATACTAAATTTGTAGATTATTCGGACGTTTGTTCCATCAATTCTTCTTATTAACATCTCCAGTGCAATAAGCAATTACAAGTATAGTAGGTATCATTAAAATTAATATATTTCTGTTTATACTGATTAAAGAAATCTTTAATACGCATTGAGTGCATGGATGACTTTAAGAACATGACTGTGATAGAGTGAATCTGTTTTTAATGGAATGCAAAGGTTTAGGCTAATTTTGAATGGTGAATAGCTTATCTTATGTTAGCAACAGATAAATGCAATTTGAATATCATCAAAGTGAGAGAGAGGATGCATCTTGTTTGTATTCCCCGACGAAAGAGGCACGTAAAGAACATCAGCTTCTACTGTGTAGAGTAAACAATGGTGTGAAAGTGACGGAAGGGAGCTGCCTATCTTGTCTCCCCAGGGACCATTTTTTACTTGACTCATTCGATCTCTTTCGTCCTTTCATTGCAACCAACAGACCACATCAACCGAGGTGAAATTCAATTTATACCAACGTATTGACATCAACTGTCTGGAATAGGATACATATACCACAACTGTTTTATTCTACCACCTATCTCTACTAAATTGGCAACAGTAGGATTACATAGTATTAAAATATGAATAGCAAGCACATTTCATATAGTGTGGAAAGAATTCACAAAGCAATCTATATACATACAGACAACTGTAAATAACTGTATTATAGAAAAAGGGAGATCCTTCTATGTAAGGTGACTTATGCCATTTAAAGGTTATATTTCATACAAGGCTGTATCCAGGATTTGGTTTCGGGGGGCACCAGGGTAAATTTTTTATTAGAAATGACAATTTTTGCGCGAAGCGGGAAAATTTTGTGCTAATTTGAGACAAAATCAACCTAAAAAGTATAAAATTTGCGCTTTTGGGCCTTAAATAACCTCTATTTTGAGATTTCAGGGGGGAGGGGGCGCACGTGCCCTAGTGCCCTGCCGCTAGATACAGCCTTGATTTTCATATACATGCATTTGCTGCATACATATTGCTAACATCTTTGTCCTGGTTCTATATCACGTACTGCATACATATAGGGTGTAAAATATACTAGCTGTTTTCGGATCCAAAAATAAAGATATCATATTAAGAGCTACTGTATTGTAGTAATACATCACATCAGAAAATAATGTTATCCCGTGCTATTACTCCCGTTTCATTAAATTGTCATACACAAACACAGTAGATACATCTATACAGCTAGAACAGGCATAGGCAGAGCATGAGAAAAGTTACTGTTGTCTTTTTGTGTTTGTGGTGAAGTCGAGCGAAGGTTCCAGCATAGCAGCAGCAACCCCGCATTGGCTTTCACTTGCATTTCAACCAGTGCAGTGTTCGTATTGAATGTAATATTGTATGTATACGCAAGGTCCTTTTATGTATATGAGAATGGTATAGATAGTTCCTGCCATAAACAGTATTGTTATCATTCTTTTCATCTCTATCATCCCCCATCGTTCCAAATGAAATCTTATACACTATACACTCGTCATAATAATGGGATTCACAACACCAAATCTACCACAATAGTAGCTGATTGGACGGATGATTTGATTTAACGTATGTTTCTAGATTGGTTTAGTAGGTTGTGTAGTTTTAGTAGCTATTTGAATTGAATTATGGCTTTGACTTCTTTTGTCAAAGAAAACACTCCATTCAATCTTCCTCAATTTAATATCCTCCTACACTCAAGTGACCGATCCAGTTCCTACTTTCAATCGGTGATGAAAATCTATCTAAAAGTGCTTCATATGTAACATTTTTGTTGTCAATGTAGTCTGTGCACAGAATTTCCTGCATCTTACGGCTTTCAATTTCCATATTAGGTACGTTTTGATAGGTATAAAGTGGTTATGTCAGAACAGAACATGTATTGGTATCCAATTTTGAAGATGCTTCTTAGAGTCAATTTTTTATGAGACTTTGTCTTGTCACTTCGAGATCCTTCAGAATGAAGAATCAATATTCTGTGATATGTAGAAAATATGAGATTTTTTACTTTACGACTCCTTCGACTTTTCATTAAGAGAAACTGTTCTGTCTTAAAACTGTATTTACAGAAAATCAGAGTAGTCTCTTGAAGGGAGATTGGCATAGGGAAGTGAAAAGTTTTGGAAAATGCCAGATGTGATCTATGTGCTATTAAGAACATGTCAGACAGTTCCTTGTCCTCTCCTGGGTTCTCCTAATCCTGAAGAGGCTTTAAGGAAAAGCTACTCTTTGTAAAAATCGATAGTTCATTTCAAGTTCACAAAATAAATATCCCATGCACTTAATCAATATATAGTACAGTCTTGTTGGGATGTAATTCTTTATGGAGCTGCACTTGACAGCGGATTCAGTCAATTTATTAGAAAAAGAAATAAAATCGAATATGTTAATTTCATTTGAGTATGTAAAATAAATGAGTTGTAAATCCTAATTAATTTTTTTAGATTTGCTCCCATGGAACAATAATGGTAACAAAGAAACCCACGAATTCTATCAGAGGTTAACAGCCATCCTGCTGGATTTCATTGACAAAACCAACGACCGTAATGAGAAAATCTTGGATTTCCATCATCCTGAACAACTTCAAGATGTGATAGACCTGACTTTACCAGAGGAAGGCCAAAATCTTGATCAGATTCTTACAGATTGTAAGGATGCGTTGAAATATCAGGTCAAAACAGGTTAGTTAAATATTACAAGTTTATGCCTTTTCTGCTTGTATGCTTTTATGCTTGTACACATACCTACATAGTTTATTGTACATATTGCGCTTTGCAAAGCAATAAAATGGAAACGTATATGCACTTGGAAGTATGCAATACACTGAAGATCATTTTGGGCTGAGCCCTGAAGTTTGTTCATAGTTGAAATATCCGTTTTCCAAGGCAAGGTACGCTTGTATCGTTAGTTTGTGCATAAAAAGGATAAATTAATTGGAGGCTATTAATTTCCTTGCCCATAAATTTAAGTTACTTTTGTTAGCTTTCACTCCCCACTTTATTCATTTATTTGTGGCTGGATTAGATTGATGAGGAACCCTACGGAGCGGAGTTGAAAGCTGCTGCGGTCTTTTGTAAAGGCGCAACTCAAGTGCCATTAGCCACTCATTTATGTCACTACCAGAACACTTCTGATTTACAGCTACGCTATTCACCAAAGCTATTCCCATAATACGATTGTACCCACTTCACAGCATCACTTTCTCTTCAAACAAGCCCAATGAGTATGACATACCTACGCATATTAGATGGGGGAGTAGTATAACAACTTTAAAATTTTTACAATGTTATGTGAGTTAAGCTTTAGCAAATGAATAATTTTTTTTAATACAAAATAAAAAGACTTAAAAACCTGTATATGTATATTAAGTATTTAGAAATTGCAAGAGTAATAAAAACATCTGGGGCCCATACAATACATTTTGGCAGTATTAATATTCTTCTGCAGAATTATCAAAGTATACTTTGTACCGAAAGTCTCTAACGTCATTAATGGTTGCATTTTTCAATATAAAACCAGAATTCTAAGTCTTGTACTTATTATGTTGTAAAAAATGATATGGATCGAATCTAGAAATGAAGTTGGATTAGATTTATGGGAATCAAAGTGAAAGAAGGCAAGCGTATAACATGTACTTACCAAACAGCAAATTGTTTGTCATTATTTTGGCCTTATTTCTAAATTTGGAGTATATTGTAGGCTTATAGCTTCTGATGTATTTTGGTTTGTTTCCAAGATCAGACAATGGGCCCATTTATAGATACTCCTAGTACTACACCCACACACACAAATACTTATGACAATGGAGTGTGTGTATGAGTCTCTCCTTATACCAGTCACACTCACGCAAGAACTTCTTAGTGTTGTGTATGTGAAGAAATATGTTTCACATCCAAGTAAATATGGACTCAGCACAGTAAAAGTATAGAAGAGGCAAATCTGAGGGCTCAAGTCAATATTTAGGGAGAGGAAGAGTGAGAGAGAGCAAACAGTAAGCAAAGTACAACAAACAAAACACAGTCTGCTGTCTGGAGCAGAATGCAACACAGTGTGTATAACTACAGTTGTGTTTGTATGGTATAGAACTACAGTACATAAAAAGGAAAAGTGGTGGACTTAAGGCGATTAGATGGTAAATCGGGGTCGGGAATTAGCTATGGACCACTGGCTTTCAAAAGGCACTCGGAAAACACATTAGATAGTAAAGACTGGGAGAATCGGGAGAATAATGGAGGCAAGGAATAGAAGCAGTCGAGTAGCAAATTCCTCTCCTGTGTTCCGTCATTCCCATCTTTCCCCGTCTGAAACACGGTGCAATATCAACATACTTCTTTCTGTGCCATGTACAATACATGACATAGGAATGGACTCTTTTGCGAATCAAACAAGAACAAATCTTGTATATGAAGCTATGTGACGCAAATTTTAGAAAAGCATTCTCATTTGGGTATTAAAAGTGAGTACGAGAACTTGTACTGTAAATATACGTGTAAAGTCTAGTCCCACGAACGTCGAGCCCATTCTTTCTCTCGGTCGTCTACACAAATATAAAACGGAATATTATGGTCCACAAACTGATGCAATGTAATGCAGCAGTCGTGGTATGAGAGTTTTGCATTCCAATCTGATGTTATATTGTTTAGCATCCATAGTTTGGCATGCGGGTAGTGGGGTTACGTTTTCGGTGCACAGAAGGAATTCATGTATCGAGCAATGTAAATGTACATTCTCTTCCGTCGTGTGGCACGAGATGAGAATGAGAGGAGTAGGGGATGACGAGGAAAATGAAAATCCGAATTCGTAATGCTCTTCTGCACCAAATGCCTGTCATCAACAGCTGCTACCCGCTTGTTCGACTCTGCTGCTCCTTTCTTTCATTTAGAGTCACTTGTTCACAAAACTTGGGCTTGGATACTAAATACACTTTTTGTGCAATCCACCTTATTTCCAGAAAGTTTTTGTAGTAAGTACGCTTGGTATATAATTGCTCTGTTCTGTCTGGTATAAATAGAGATCGTACACACAGACAGTAGCAAAACACGGATATCAACGGACACTAACTCACTTAAATTAAATACAAGATTTGAATAAAAAATAATTCGCTGCTTTCATTGTTTTTATGATTCGAGGAGAAATGCACATTTACAGCTAATAGATTTCCATGGGCATATACTGCGTAAGCACAAAGACAGTTTTAGCTTTAGCTTTCCATAAAGTAGCAGACTCGAAGACTTGAATGACAGTTAGCTAATGGAACTTAAGTAGTTTTTCAGATTACGGAGGAGAAAAGAGTGAGAAAGTACAGCTGAAGACAAAGTAACAACTTAAAGGAAAATGCTACGATTCTCAGATAATCCTACACACAACCAATGAAAGTGAAATAAAGGGGTTGAAGGCAAGTAGTCGAAAATGACAATAATGCAGCAGTGCAGATCAAATTATTCACTAATTCAATCAGTTAGAACAATTTACGATATCTAACTTAATGTTCAGTTATTCCTGTTCATCAAAATTGTACATAATAAAGTGCCCTTTACTAGCGGGAAACGATATGAAGATCTTAAGTAAAGTACAATAGCTGCCAATTTGGTATCTAGCTGCCAATTTTTTCATAAAAAATATCTACTATTTATCTCAGAATTGTTTGATATTTAAATACAGGTAATACAAGTATGAGTTTACCCTAGCCTGGACCATCAATATCTACAAATAGTAACTACACAATTAATTCTGAGACTGCCAAATATTTTCACCGTCTTTTTTACTCGGTAAATGCACAAATCCTCAGTCCTGAAATTCAGGAATGGATTTCCTTGTTCTGCATGGTTTTCCACTTACCACTAAAATAAGGAAAGTCTATCGATAATCCGGAAAGAGTGAAATCCACCGAAGCGAACCGCTTAAAGCTCAGAACACAGTTTGAGGCTTGCAGTAAAATGCAAGCTCTGATAAAATGAAAGTCTTCCCAAGACTAAGTAAGTAGCTAACAGTTTTTAAGGATTAGTGTTAATGTTATGTCTGTTACTGCAATTCTTTGCGTATTGATTAGGGTAAACTCTAAGTAGATACGTTACGCAACACAAATAATTTTATACCAAAAGCAAACCTTTGGATTGGGAAACAAGTATATTGAGGCAAATGCATTCCTTTACATCATAAGTACACCAGTAGACCAGTACCGTATAAGCTATAAGGTTGATGTCAATATTGTCAATTCAGTTTGAGTGTATTTGTCTTCATATAGCAATGCACAAGTAATAATGTAATAAATAATCTGAGTAAACCTGCATGTTTCAGAATTTAAGTTTAAAAGCGCAACGGAAGCAAAGAAAAGTTGAAAGAAAAGTTTAATCGATTTCCCATTCATTGGTCAAAATGGTAACCCTAATTCCAAATTAAAACGGTCGGTTTTACTTAAAATTACTTATTGAATTGCAACCTTGCATTTCTTGTGGAGCATTATGGTAGAACCCGTTGGACAATTGTCTGTATGGTTTTCTCTTTTGTATGTGTAGGAGTGTACTGTATGAAAATGAGAATGAAGTAGAGTATAATGTGAAGAAGGGATCATAGTTTTCCCTCTTGAGAGAGACAAGCGAAATCCCAGGTTTTGCTCTAAATCCAGGGTTTATTGAATGAAATACGACCTTCCCTATCTCCAAGTGGCATCCAATTAGGTACTTTTTTGCACAAAAGAGAAGAACGGAAACCGAACAAACCAAATAGGAAAGGGGATGTTTGCTTCCTCGAGTTTTACTTATTTGTTTCTTGTAGCATTTCTATATATCTCAATTTATCCACATGTTTAGATACAATACAATTCCAATTGCATTGCACAACAAATGTATATCCGAATATACAGAATGTGGGTATTATTATACCCCGACATAATACCCTGCCTCTGTGCCACTATTACATATCACTGAACAACTCCCTTCTTCTGCCAGATATCCACCCGCAATTATTCTCTCAATTATCTTCTATTTCTTTACCATCTACACATAGGGATTGGGGCGACCTGATATTTTAATAAAGCTTTCGCTTACTTAGGGATACCATATGTTCTAATGCCAAAAAGTAACCTGTATCCTGCTTGCAATAACCATGTAATAAGCAGGAATATTTCTTTAAAGCACTAATTCTGATATCAGATCTACATAATATTTCGCATTAATAGTTATCAGAGATTTCTCTAGATTTGATTTGGAGACTTTCATATATTACGAGTTTAGAGGCACTGCCACACTCCTACAAGAGACTTTTCATCTATCTGTATTTTCTACGTAGATTAGTATTACCATTTGCTTGCTTAGTTTTAGGATCACAAATTCCGTATTAATTTGGCATATTAAATATTAGATGCTCAGCTAAAGAAGCTATTAACTGTAGTCGAAAAATGCACAATGCAGGATACCCTTAGGCTTGATTGTATTGCAAACTTACATTTTCTTCTTCAATTGTTCTATTGTCATTTCTGTCATTGTTGAAATTATTTTTGCTGCTCCTTTTCTATCGTGATAGATTAAAACCCTTTTCTGTGATTGTGATTGCAATCCTAGGGGTTCCTTTCCTTCTCATTGCAGTCATTATTGTCCAAACGTTATGCTCTTGTACCATTCTGTGATATTACTTTGTGAAAGCCCGTCTCTCTCATTGTCATTTATTTGAAGATTGAAAACACATACTAACGTCAGCTTTATATATCTGTCTGTGTCTATGCACTATAGGATTTGTTCGAGTAGTACAATATCACTCTTTTGTCGACGTTTTCATTTCAGAAACTGTCATCTTAATTTACAAAAGAAAATTCCATTTTTGATGAATCTCCTGTAAATGGTAGAACATAACCAACTTATTTATTTTCATATCAACTACCACTGGCGTAGCCGGGAGGCAAGGGGGCGATTGTCCCCCCGAAATCCGGAAAAAGAGGTTATTTTACTAAAAAGTACATAAAATCGCAATTTTTTTTGCGCTACGCGCGATATTTATGTATTTTATGTTCATTTTTGCCCAAATTTCATCAAATATTTTGCGCTTTGCGCGAAAATGAGCACATACCTCACGTTTTGAGTTTGCCTCCGCCCCCCGAAACCAAATCCTGGCTACGCGTATGTCAACTACTATGTACATATGAGGTGTGTCTCTTCCAACGTGCTTTATATAATGCAGCTTTATATAAGCTTTGCAGCTGCAAGTAATTCTGGCTTTATGATACATTGATAAATCCTTTAAGAAATATGTTACTTTATAATACAATTTTTTATTTGACAGGTCATCCACATTTTTTCAATCAACTGTCATGTGGGTTGGACACAGTTTCCTTAGCTGGGGAATGGCTCACTGCTACAGCAAATACCAATATGTTCACTTACGAGATTGCCCCGGTCTTCATTATAATGGAGAGTATCGTCCTGAAGAAAATGAGAGAGATCATTGGTTTTACCGAAGGCGACAGTATTCTCGCACCAGGCAAGAAAATGATATTTATTTCCTGCTTTCCCTTCAATCTCACCAAAGTAAATCCAGACTTATCCTTTGTCGGAACGCTAAAGCCTTTTTATTACACCTCCATTACTTCCCCGAACACTATTACCATAACCATACGTTAGGTCGCTTGGTAAATGGTTAGCATAAGACGCGTGATGTTTTCCAGTTTATTTTTTGCATATAAATGAATGTACATTTCAATGGAGTTGCCCAGCTGTAAAATATACGTTCCTGTGCTAACCTGTGATTTACAATGGTATATAATACAATGAAATTTGGAAAGTTCTGATTATACAGATAAAAGAATCGTCATTTTTCAGTTTTTGTTGATCAAAAAGTTGGAAGTAATCCCTATATACATATACAATATGATTTTATGCTTAGTCTTCAACAATCTCCAGGAAAACAAAAGGAAGGTTAAATAGAGAAAGTGGGGAAAAGTTCTAAGAATATATTATTCTCTGGTGGTTTTACAATATTCGTTCTGGTTTATTTTAGGTGGTAGCATTTCCAACTTGTATGCCATCATTGTAGCCCGTCATCGGATGTTTCCTGATTATAAAGCTCACGGTCTCCGTTCCCTTCCATCCGGATTGGTCATGTTCACTTCAGAGCATGTAAATAAAGAATTTCTTGAGATTTACTATATAATAAGATTTTTTTTTAAATAAGGTGATGTAAAAACATACGTTTTCCTATTATAGTGCCATTACTCAATCAAAAGCGCAGCTATGGTCACTGGACTAGGAACCGACAATTGTGTTTCTGTTCCCGCTGATGAAAGGCAAGAGAATCTATTGGATTAAATGTTTAAACATAATTATATACACTCACAAATGCATGCAACTTACTTCTATTAAAATACTCACATAAAAACGGCTTATTTCATTTTGCATACACATACCTATATCATCAATACATGTAACATAGAAATGTAATATTGCAATATTAATGAACGTGGATGCTTAAATTGTAGGGGGAGAATGATACCAAGCGAGTTGGAGCGACTGATTCGGGAAGCTTTAGCAAGGGGAAAAGCTCCTTACTTTGTGAACTGCACTGCTGGAACGACCGTGTTTGGAGCATTCGATCCTATCAACGAAATCGCAGAAGTTTGCGAAAAGTATAAGTTATGGCTTCATATTGATGTAAGTTAATGATAATGCGAAAATCATTTTAATTTCAATTATATTTCAATAACTGGGGTACAAAATGTTAATGCATAATAAAATGCAGGGTGCCTGGGGCAGCAGCATACTCATGTCAGAGAAATACCGTCATCCTCGTTTCACTGGAGTCGAAAGGTTAGTAATATTTTTAGTATCTGCTGCTTTCTCACGAAGCTAGGAACTTGAGTGCTTTACAGTGTTATGCGTACACTTGATCTGTGTGTACATAAAGCCACATCATGCAATCTTCTGTGCGTAATCTTTGTATGTTAAGATGATTGACACCCCAATAGGTTTAGTCCCCAATGCAAGATGCAAACTTGTTCGGTGATATTTAAAATCTTCTAATGGTATTTTGATGTAATCACATTAGAATCTCTTCATTGCTTTTGTATTTAATTCCTGAGTAAAATGCTACTGATATAAATGAACCCAATTTTCATGTTGACATGTCCTGTTGATTAATTACTAATCAATATGTAAATCATGCCTTAAAGTACCTACCCATATCAGTACGTATACAATTCTATACATTTATGTTATGTTGTAAAGAGAGATACGTCAAGCATACAAATCTATTAAAATTGTAAATATTTTTTAAATCTGAATCTGACATTTTTAAACTAAGGTACTAAACTAAGTATATCCAAAAAAAAGGTTTTGCAGGCCTAACTAATACTTTTCAAAAACAAACTTTTCAAACTATTTTTTTCCTGAATACTTTTGCTTTTGTCTTTGTTCCAATTACCAGTATAAGTGCCTAAGATAACTTAGGTACATAATATTATTGTTCTGAAGATTAATTGAATTGGTATAGTACAGACATAAAATTGGCTCATTAAAGGGATTTCAAGGGAAATGAAGCATAGCGAAAGATTGCCTTTATGCTTTCACTGCTAGAAAAACAGAAGCAGAATGCAGAGCTATAATGTTATTGTGCTTTGTATTTTCAGGGCTGATTCCGTGTCATGGAACCCTCACAAGCTTCTGACAACCGGGTTACAATGCTCTTCTATACACTTCAGAGAACCCGTAAGTCTGTTTTTAAGCTGTAATTAATTGTAGTTTCTCCCTTCCCAGCTTCTGTTATTGTTTTTCTTTCTCTCTAGTATGATTACACACAAAGATATATAGAGAATTACTCAAAGTTCTACCCGTATTATATCTACTGAAATTTGAGCTACAGAATTTAGTAGCTGCACTGATTAAATACTATACCATTAACACGGATCTCCAATGTTGAAGTATTTTGTAGGAAACATAAACAGTTGTATAACAGTTGTTTTTAGTTATCTTGGGAGACTACTTGAATGTTCCTCGTTATTGTAACACATACAGTGAGCCCTCAATTATTTTTTTAATGCTTCCGAAAGAATTCCTATCATTTGTCTTAACTTGTACCCATGTCAAGTCGAGTGTAGGTAACCAATATATTTAAGACTAGCAATTTGGTACTAACTACTAGGTTTTGGAATTTTCTCGCAGGGTTCTTTGACGAGCTGTAATCAGATGCACGCTAACTACCTCTTCCAACAAGATAAGCACTACGACATTAAGTTCGATACAGGGGACAAAGTCATTCAGTGTGGTCGTCACAATGACATCTTCAAATTTTGGCTTCAATGGAGAGCTAAGGTATTTAACTTGACTCACTTTAAATTGAGAAATTGAATTTGTTCTTGAATAAAAGGGAATTTAAAGGAAATAATATTTTTTCATTTCATTAGGGAACCATCGGACTGGGCCAGCACATTGACCACCTTATGGAGTTGACTGAGTACATGTTGGAGCGTATGAAAAGTATGCCGGAGAAATTCTACTTGATTGTTCCAGAACCCGAAATGGTAAACGTTTGCTTTTGGTACATTCCAACACGACTTCGTGGAATGTCTCACAATAAAGAGAAGGAGCATCTGCTGGGAGAAGCAACTCCGAAAATCAAACAAAGAATGATGGAAGCTGGAACTCTGATGATTGGCTATCAACCACAAGGCGATATTCCGAACTTCTTCCGAAACATTATTTCAAATCCTGCGGTAAAGAAAGCTGATGTAGACTTCCTTCTGGCAGAAATCGATCGTTTGGGCCACGACTGTTAAATTCTTCTTTCTTTTTTATTTACTCACCCAAAATTACACAAGTAAATTCTTTTCTGCATTTGATGTCTCAGCTTAGAATGATAATTTAACACACCATTTGAGTCAGTGCCGACAAAATGTGAAGAGACCCATTACATATATTGTTCATCCAAGCTGAGATTTCAAATTATGGGCGATTAGAATTTATTTACTTGTTTATAAGCTTCAAAATCACTACGTCGATTTTGCAGGTGAAGATATTGCCGACTTTTCCAGCAAATTCGACTTAGGGTATTGTATGCTATAAAATGTACACTATGTTCTTTGTAGCTCAATATCTGAACGCAAAGGGATGGAAATGAAGTCAGTTAAAACTAAGATGAAAGCTAATAACGTTATTATGAATCTATGAGTAAACGAAGAGTGCTTCTGTTCGTACCTGCCAAATAAGTAATATACGAAACTATATTGTTGAAATTACAAAGATGTATACTACATACTATTATTGTGTCTGTATCTATCCATTACCCCGAGAGTTTAAGGAAACAACACGCGCATGAAAGATAACAATATATATATTGCAGTAGACTACACGTAGAACATAAATTCCCCAATATCTTGTCATGACCCAATTCAGTTTTTAACGCACTAGGCATCCTTATTGGGGCTTTTGGAACTTATTCTATTCTTATTTATTATTATTATTACTGCTACTACTTAGGTTCTGCGAACATTTCAATAAAATGTAATGCCGTATATATACATTTTCTTGGAATCGCGATGCTAATATGAAGATTCAAAACGTTATAGGCAATATTTTGTCACCGAATTAAAAGAAATGTTGCCTGTAATAACGATCTTCATACATATTATCATACAAGCATGTTTCTGCTTTCTAAAGTGTTACAAATTATGTTTGTATAGGTATCTACTAGGTATGTATTTAAATTGTGTTAGGAATGCCTTACAATATTTTAGAATTTCCTTAGAACAAGTTACGCTTGTGTTGTTTGCTAATTTCTTCAATTAAATGCATTGCTAGACCAAAGCCTCAGGGACAAATTAATTATGCCCCTTTTTCTTTAGTATAGTGTCTGTCTATGTAGAAGTACATATTTCAAATGTACAAAACTCAACTCATGCTGTGAAATATGAAAATAAGTTTAGTCTGGCTGAAGAATAGAGTTGGCAATCAAAAGATTCTATAAGCGAAAGCGGTGAGCGCAGCTGTGCCTCAGATTTATTCACTCCTTCCAGTATTTCCATGAATATCAAAGTGATCGATATTCTTTGCCGACAAATGGAATCTCAGGGACTGAATAAATAGGAGCTGGAAAAGAACGCATAGGTTACTAGTAATTGACGTTGAATAAGAAACAGTTGTAGGGCAATTTTTTCCACCCGAATTTTCCTATCGTCCGTCCACGTAATATGGAATGTGTGGGAAACTTCTGGTGATAAGTTATTGCGTTTTTGTAATGAAATAGTCTTTCCGAGAGTGTACTATGTATGTACACTTTGAAAAACTATTTCATCGGCTAACAATAAATCAACCTGATAAATGCTCTTACTACAATAAAGCATTGTTTCATATAGAAAATAAATGTAAAATGGCAATGTTAACTTGTAAATAGCCTTTGGTGTCTTGTCTCCTAGCTAGTAAATTATTGAAATTATACAGTTAAAGATAGTGTAAGGAAATGTAGGACGAACGTATCTTACAAAACGTGTGCTTTGGTAGCAATAAGTTAATTAAAATGGATTGTGGTCAACCAAACCATCATTCATTGGTCTGCAATGTGTAGTGTACCATAATACCCGAATACCCCATAACATTATGATCCCTCTTTATGTCCGTCTTGTATTGTATGTAGCAAATAGCTTTGATTGTTAAATATAAATACTGCTGCTTCACTTAAGTATTTTAAGTAACTGAACAAAATTAAATTATGATCTCCATTTGCATTTATGTGTCATAAGAACTATTGTACATAGTTACAGGCAGTAGGGCAGTACTGTCGTTAATTTATGTAAGTATATATACAAGGTGTGAAGTGTGCGATGAGACAATAATATTATAACACTAAACTTACTAATAAGAAAGAAGGCATATACATAAAGTGCATAAAAGATCATAGCTTGTAAATAAGAGAAAGTCAAAGAAAAGGATATTATCATAATCAGTTACATTATAATGATACTGTGTGAGTACATATTATCATTGCCAATACAGATAGTACAGTAATTAATAAATGTGCACATACTTAGTATACCTATTATGAATCTGTATGGATAAAAGAACTGTATTGTACATAGTGTACTCGTGTGTTATGAATTAGGTAGATAGAATACAAATATTTGAAGTAGATAGGTGAGGAAACAATTAGCTTTTAAGGCAATAATGATGTGACATCAAAATAAGCCTGTGAACGGGACAATAATAATGATAATAAATGTACATTGTACATCCATCATTCATAAAGGTATTACTTACCAACTTACTAGTTGAATAATATTTAGGGAATAATTAGAGTAAGTGTAAGTATAAAAGAGTATATTGGGATTGCGAATGACTATAATGTGTGTCAGTATATATGCAACGTGTAAGTGTGGTATTCTATGATTGTAAATATGTGTAAGAATAAGTAATCAGGCAATGGCAATGAGGGACAAACGACAAATTCAAAATTCCGAATTCCCTGTACATAAATCATTTACTTACCTGCATAGATTGAGTAAATCCTTCGGAATGACTTCTGTCTGTGCAGGTATGATCTGTAAATATCCTATGACTAGTAATAAGCATGGATGTTCTCAATGTATGTATTATCAATCTGTAAAAGCTTGCATGCAAAGTTCTTAGTTTATTCTGTGATAGTTGATCTCATTTTTTCATCTATTGCGTCTACTTGCAATAACAGTTAGGATACTATAAATCACCAACTTTCTTTATTCCCTTAATTTTCAAATTTCAAACATTCTGTAAGTGTACTACGTGCAATAGAGCATGTATATGAAGATAAGACTACTATACTTTGTAGTTTGTCTGAACTAATTAATTTGCATGTTCATTTTATTGTGATGTGTATGCTCATGTAATCTTTATCAGCATAAGTTTTGAGTGGATATTTTTATTTAATTCATGCAAAATGCGCATAAAGTAGAGTACTTGTGTAAATGTAATGTGTATCAAGAGAATTGTACTTTTAGATGTTTTAAGGTCTGAAGGGTTGCCATTCATTGGCACCCGTAAATCCAAGTCTTCCAGGATGACAAATAATCCAACCCTATACATACACAATATATAAATATATTATATAACCTAAACGAATAGTATTACTAATATATAAGCTTACTTTGAAGTGTAATTCACAAATTGTTAAAAAAAACTTGTCTAACTATACCTTGTGCCAATTTAATTGCAGTATATAATAACTTACAAACCAATTAGTGGACTTTACATTTTGTAACCACTTGTTCTGCAATCTAATCAAATGATGCATAAGCGACAGTGACAGAACAGTTGCACTTTGTGTGAACTTGCAGCAACTGAGCGCGTAGTAGTAAAGATAAGTAGTCATGTATGGAAGATAAAACTAAATGTTCATGTAAATGAAATGAAATGTTATATTGCGAATACACCTATGTATGTAAAACAGAGTGGAGCCAAGGTACATGACACCAAGTACTTGAGACACTTTGCTAAGGTGTAAAATAAAAATGTATTACCACCACTTGAGAAAAAGGATGACAACGACGCAACTGAAGAGAATGCTACAGGAGAAAAAGCATCTAATACAAATAAAATCGATCCAACAATTCACAACGCCTAGTCGGTGCATAATGTAATGTAATGTAATGTAAGGAAATTGTACCATGATGCGGAAGATCAAAAGTCATTCAGTTGTCTAAAACACTGAGTAGCAATGATAATTACCCAGCGGAGGATATAATCATTAGTAAAGTAAAGGCTGTGTAGAATACGAATAAGATATACACTAATTGTAAATCTAGAAAAAGCAGTCGTTGTGTGTACCAAATTTCCATAGTGTTCATGAGAATTCTCTGTGAGTCAAATTCAACATTGTTTCCATTTAGTAGCAACACAAACAAAGGTCATTCATTGTAAAATGAAACCTTGCCAAAATTCAATTGGAGTGCTAAAACATACAACTAATTTGAACTTGGAGTAAAGAAGAAATGTCTTAAAGGGTTGATGTTAATTTAACGTGATGGTAAAATCAATAATTGGCAAAAATAAAAACTTTGGTTTGGAAAATAAATCTGGAGCATTTGGGGGCTATTCTTCATTTACCTAATAATAATTTTATCATGAGACTATTCAAAAGAGGCTCATATCTTATTGTTAGTTGTACAAGTAAAGTAATGGCTTTAAAAAATAAACCCCAACAATACATCATATTACATGGTAGATGGTTTTAATTCAATCCATGGTTTACATATTTACAATTTCAAACATAGCAATTTGCTACTTAGTGATACTGTGAGCCAATTGTAGTTTAAAAATAAATCGATCTTCTTTATGAATTTTCAGTCTAACCAGTCTGCAAGGAAAATTCGGGCGATTTTAGATAATGTATATTTCCAAAGTCTTAATTAGGTATTAAAGTAATGTAAAATTTCAATTGTACACTGAAAAAGAATTTACCTTCTTGTAGGTACGTGTAGAAACGACACCCTTGGTTTCAAAGGTGGCCTTCATTTCTGCGCCACTGAACTCCCGAGTGACGGTGGCAGTTTCACCTCCGATCTTTTGGACATGGATAAGCTTGTTGCCGTCCTGGGTGACAGTGGATTTGCATTTTCTGTCATCAGCGGTGTTTCTATACGGTTACACACAATTTTTGAAAATAATGCATCGCTAGATCAAATATTTATAAGTTGCTCATTCAACAATTAAGGTCTCTTACTCATCGAATTCTTCTCCCAAAGTGAAAACAATTTCGGTGTTCTTCAAGGCAGTCAAAGTTTTCAGAGAGTACTTTCCTCCAGCTTCACTGATTTCAACAACAGGCTTAACCTTAGAGGCAGCAGTTCTCTGAACAAGACCAACACCTATATAGACCAAGAAAGATTTCATTTACATTACCGTCTTAGATCATGAGATGGTCGCTAGTAAAAATTCCATGTTAAATGTAGATTCGAGTAGGTGTACAAAGAAATCGGTTTGTGTGTATTCACCTGCAGCCTTCAAGTATTCGTCAAAGTTTTCACTTGACACCAATTCGTACTTTCCAACAAAAGACATGATTATATTTTTCCTGGGAGGAATGGGATGCAACTAGAATGCAAATAAACATTAAATATGAATGCATAGTACAAAATGGAAAAAAATACCAATTAGTCAAAATATAATTTTAGAATTGATGTAAAATAATTTCTAGACTTACTGGCAGTAATTACAGAAATGGTGATCTGTAGGTTGCACTTTTTGCTACAAGGTGAACACAGTGCTCTTTTACCATTACTTATATACCAAGATTCATAAGTAATTTATCAGCTAGTTAAGTGTTAAGTGTTAACTTGTACGAACATCAAATACAGGTTGTATAATATCATATAGATTGTGATAATCATAATAAAACGATAATGATTGCCCTATAGAATAAAATATTAAACTGTAATGCAAGTGTATAGTGCAGTCGTTCAAATACTTCCAATATGCACTTTTCCAATTCGAGGTTATCGTGTATATGGAACAATCTTTATAATGCATGAGGACCTAGCTGTCAATCAAGTGGGGAAGTCATGAGACATGATGCAAGGCTGTATTGAGGGGGGAGGGGCTTCCCTCAATACCATAAATAGGTTATTTCACCAAAAATAGTAAAAGGGTAAAACAATCGCTAATTTGATGCATTTTAAGTTGATTTCGGCCTAAAGGAGATCGTACGATTTACATGGCAGATTTGGGTTCTTGTGATTTTCTGAATTTTTTAGATGTAGAGCATGATTCAAGGAACTCGGATGAGTAGGTTCAGAATTCCTTATGTCATTTCATTTGGTTTGGCTGCTGGAGTCCAAAGTGTCACGAAAACCCATGTATTTGAGTAAGAGAAATGGAATACCTATCCACGATTTGACCCCCAAGGGTCAACTTTTGCCTAAGGAGTAAAATGGTGGGGTACACTTGTAGGGTCATAAGTCACTTGTGACCTCCATGACCTCTACGTTTTTACCTGAACGTAGAGGTTCAACCAATTGCTTATTACGACTATTCAGTGTTTATAATAATACTATAATATATGTAACAATGCATAAATACATTAATACATATAATAAACACATTAGTACACATAATAAATACATATAGCAATACTAAGTGTACCTAAGTACTTAAGTTGCAAGTATATACATTTAGTAGCAATCGCAGTTTTCGATTTTTCCTTCTTTTTATTTTAAAACGGTCAATGCCACAGCAATCACCAGACAAACTATCGAGACTATTTATCAACTAAAAAAGTCTGCTTGCCGATATTATTATTATCGTTACATTACCAATTAACATATAGTAAGTACAATCATTTCTATGTTTCTGGATCTGATATTCTCATAAGTGGCAAGTGGGCGTTTATATTGTAGGTTACTATTTTTGTACTTTGTAAAGGATGGAAACGCCTGCAAGCCTGAGACTTCGAGAAAAATCGAGAGCCGACAACTCAAATTTGGACATGATTAGTTTTTAATGCATTACTCAATTACGCTACTCATTAATACAGTTTTTTAAAGTGGCAAAAAACTAATTAATTTGTTTCGATTCAGCTGATGCAGCAATGAATTAAGTTTATTTATCTGATAAACACTTCTTTACTCTTGATGAATTCCAATTAAATTATTATCTTTTGTCGCTTGCCTGAATCAAAGTTTTAACAATAATATCTATAATATTATAGGTAGCAGTACTTGGTACTTAATTACCTCTTCCCGTGCTTATAATTGAGGCATTCTACATAATAATTAATAAGACCAAATGTAAGATAAAAACTATTATATTATTTGAACATTATACTTGAGATAATTGTAAGTATGTCACGTCACGTATCGATAGGTACATGTCACATAACAAATAAATAATTATTAATATCACGGTCTACAACGGAGACTAATACTATATGCATACACATGTCCCGATCTTCCTAAGTATTTGCATTTCATAATAGGCCAAAGATAATAGCACTATGGAGAAGAACTTGTATGAATGGTAGGGAGTACTTACTTAATTTACCCTTGACCGTCCCTACTAGGGACGGTCAAGGGTAAATCAAAGTTTAAAAAGTTAATACAATCATATCAAGTTGATGACTCTTTGGGTTATGGTTATATTATATAGTATGGGCGGTTAATGTATAAGGGACAGGAGAAGTTCATGTAGGTTCCCATTTCTGCCTCTTGTGAGGCGCCGTGTGGTTTGTGTGTATTATGTATTGCATGCAAAGTGCGGTCTCATACACTTTAAAGAACTACAAAACTAATTAACTAATTGAGTTGAAAATATATTGTCCTTTGCCCTAAACTTACTATCTACAGTATTTTATTGTATAAAATTAAATCAGGGCTGAAAAAATGAGGAAAAACACACTGTTTTTGGGGCAATATCGACCATGCACTTACCTAGTGGCAGAAGAGGTGCAGTGCAGGTGACATAGCAGGAATTTGACGATTTTCTATGCGGAGCTTCCATACTATATAGCCCCAAAGCCCATGTGTTTTATATAAGGTACCTTACCTAATTATGATATTTCTGACAGCCAGCTATTTCTATGTTTTTCAATATCATTTGCACAACATTTACTAACATGCTACATTGCTGTATATTATTATGGTGAAAAATGTTATGTAATAAAAAGTCCATAAATATGCAAAATGTTAGTAGTATCGGTACATGTTTTTCGCTATTATTTTATCTGTTGTCTGTATATATACATATCTGTATATATTTATCTGTATACTTCTTATATAAGCTAATACTAATAGTCGAGGGTAACTACTTTAAAATTGCCATGCTTTCATACAAATTACACATTAATCTGTACAGTCATTGACACTGGCGTAACTAAAAATGGGGGGCTATATACAAACACCGCTTTCTGGGCCAAAGCCAAAACCAATGTAATATGCATTAAATTTCTCGCGAAATTTCTGATTTTTTGCACTTTTATGGGAAAACACCTCTTTTTATTAAATATTTCCTTTTTGGGGCTCCTGAACCTTGGAATACCCTATGCGAATATGTGATGCATATGATATTATTGCCTAACAGGTGCTATTTAAGCCACTGCCGCACTGGTCAGCTAATAAAACACTGTAACAATAATCAATCAACTAACTGCGTGGTAGTACAAAATAAACTCAATTAATAAAGTAATATGCTTGTTAAAATACATAGAGATATCATAATATATGCTTGTGTTAATCCCATGCTGAGCTCTACGGCTCTACTTGATCAACTGTGTTACAGAATAGTTGCTAAAATCATACAGTATGCAATTCTACATGAAATGTCGTGTAGTACATGCTCTTAGCAGACAATAATTTACTTTAGAAGTGAGGTTTCAAGATTTGATTATTGTTTATAAGTTTTTATTTGGATATTGACGAAGCGTTGATGGTATTGACGAAACGAAGTTAAGCAAAGGTTGTTATTTAAAGACGTTTGTAGACGCGGGTGGCAGAGACTCCATTTGCGGTGAAGGTAGCCTTCATCTCAGTTGGACTGAATTCTCGGATAGTTTGAGAAGATCCATCTCCGACTTTCTGGGTGTGGATGAGCTTGTTTCCATCCAGGGTCATGGTGGATTTTGACTTTCTGCCGTCAGCAGTTTCTTCATCGAACTCCTTCATTAATAAGACAAATTAGTAAATTAGAGTTTAGTTAATGAATTAAAATAATTCGAATTTTAAAATTCCATTATGCTAAAAATACCTGTCCCAAAGCGAACTTGATTTCAGTATTCTTCAGGGCAGTCAAAGTCTTCAAACTGTATTGTCCTCCGTTTTCGCTGATTTCAACGGTGGGCTTGGCCTTTTCAGCCAAATTTCTTTGGATCATACCAACTCCTGTTAAAAATCAATAAAGAAAATGTTGTTTGAGTTTACGTTCATTATAGTAATTGAAATGTTTATAACACTCCTTCATCACGTTCTTGTTATGTCTAGTTCATGAACTTCTAATAATATCTATAGATATATGTAGCGTAATAGCTTAAAACAATAATTGCTTGAAAATAAAGTAAACATAACAGCTAACATTCTACAGACTAAACTACACAAAGTTTTTGCTCACAGTTTTATGAATATGCACCCAAAACTCTACATTTGTGCTACGTACATCTTATGATATGTTGTTTAAGTTGCTTTTCGTCACTTTGAAAAACAAAGTAGCTTTATTAATACTATAGCAAATACTTAAATATAAGCACATCAATGCAATTTTTACAAGATTGTATTTATAGACACAATTTGCATCTATATCGATGAAAAATGTAATAGTTTTTGTTTCATAAGATATAGGTACTAAGTTGTAGTCAGTGAGTGCCTAAGGTAATACGGTAGTAAATGTAGGTTTAAGTCACACCAATTTGTATTTTGGTTCAGAGTAATGTATTGCGTCAAAACATTTTATATGCTCTTGTATGTTTCCTATTATTTCTCTTAAGTATTACGCGTATTGCATACATGAAGTAGTGTAAATTTAGTTAAGGGATTACTAAGCACATTTTAAATGAAGGTTAGAACGTAAAAAATTATCAGTGCATATTGCTTAGATTAAGTCATTTTCCTTTCGTAAGAATATAAAACACCTTCTTGAGACTTTCCGTACAACATAAAACGTTAAAAAATTAACTTACCAGCAGCCTTGAGGTAATCTCCAAAGTTTTCGCTGGAGACCATTTCAAACTGCAAAGATAGAAGAGTTTAATTATAGTCCAGAAAGCTAAATCATCCTTTTAAGAAGTTGTATGTGCGGGATATGGAAATAATGGAATTTTACAACACAGGAATGTAATATGAAATTGAAAGTTTACCTTTCCGGTGACAGACATGTTGAAGATTTTGTGTTGAAGAATTCTGAAATTATTAGCAAAATTTTTGCATAAGCATGAAGTAAAAATAACCAAATTATATTATATATAAACAAAATTGTGGTTACAAGAAAGCTTACCGAAGTAATTCAAAATGAGATGAGATTTCTCTGAAAGAAACAAGTTAAGTGACAAAGAAAATGAGTACGGCTCCAGCTATTTATAGTGAACATGCATGCTTCTTTGTACGTATTAAGGTTGTACTTGTAATTGATTTGAGTGAGATAAATAAAGCTGTACAGGTATGTGTGCATAGTGTAGATGGGAATGCGCTGAGTTAAAAGATTCGTTCCGGATATGTATAAACTATACGTGTATTTCACTTGTTCTGTTTGTATGTGTGTATAGTTTGAGTAAGAGATGGAAACATCCCATCAATTTGCCCAGCCGGACACTTCCCATCCCATCAATATCCAGCATTTTGGATGGGTTTAGTTTTTGGGATGTTGTGGATGTGCTGGATGGAATGGCTATAGGTTTTTGGATGGGCTGGATGGGATGGCTGTAGATTTTTGGATGTTGTGGATGGGCTGTGGAAGGGCAGGCTATGGTTTCATTCAACATCTTTTGGAGCGGATGGGCAGGGATGGGCAACTGAAATTTCCATCTCTGGTTTGAGTAGACAATAAACACTTGTACAATGTACCCTGCACTTCAGCACTTCAGCCTTTGTTCTATACTATTTGATAGTGTTGGTACAAATAATATCATTTTTATTCATTAACCGATAATACCGAAATATTCAGTCTGACACTTTTACTTACGTTATATGTAACATATTAATATGTTAATGTTCATATCTGTCTGACAAATCATGTTTATCGGACGCATTGTAAAGTGATTGTAATATGCAATGCAGACGAGGGACATGGCCACAAAATCCAAAGTACTGAATTAATATTATGTCATCAAATATTGTCGAAATTGCTATACAGTTCCACAGTAGCAATAACAGATTGATTTGCAAAAACAGCCATATCCAGCGTGTCCTATGTATCTACCACCCTGGATGCTAATAGTAATCTACATGCCTTGCTATCTATTCCCTTTTAAAAAATTGTACCCAAAATCTTTCATGATGGAGAAAAACAAGCTTTTGAATTAACACTTTGAAATGAAATGTCCATTCTCTACTGTGAAGTAGCCAAAAAATATTTTCGTAGCTGAAGTAGGTACTTACCATTACAGTCTTACAATACCAACTTTAACATAGGAAAATCAATTAATATCGTAACATAATTTTTGACCACGACCTTAATATTGTCAGTTTCAATAGATTATGAGTTAATCATGAAAATAGTACATTCTACTGTATCATAATATGATAACAAACAATTAAATGTAACTTGCTATACGATTCAATTCACAGATTTAAAAATAAATATAGGTATACTACCTACAGCATAATATAGATAACATCTTTTCACATGAATGTTCCCTACTGGTTATAATTTAGTATTAAATGGAATGTTTTCATGTCTTAAGTCTCACTTTTCATTTCGATAAGATCATAATCATTTCGGTTAAAGTTCACTTTATGCATTTCCTGAATGCATCATGGATTATGAGATATAGTAATTATAAGCTATATGGCTACATATTGTATTTCATTGCACATTGATGAGCAATGTGCCAGCGTGACTATGACGTAAATACAATTACACGTTTGTGTGCAGTGCAGCACATAGTACAAACCTCGCGAGATTAATTATGATATTTGATTATGGCTTAGCGTGACCAAAGACCAAGGGTCATTAGTCATTAAGTTAACTATTCTGATGTTGTGAACTTATGGACTACATTATTGACACTATGTACCCTAATTATTGTTTCCATTTTTATCTGTGAAACGAGCACATATGGATGATTTAATCCGTGGAGTATCTGTGTAATGCTTAAATAATACACTTTGTACTTTGGGTTCAGAACTGACTTGCTTATAGTAATTACATGCTGATGATATACAATACAAGTTGACGACAAGATATTTAACTGCATCATTGCCTTAAACTATGGACTATGTCAAATTAATGCATTATGCCTATAGTAGTCCTCTTCTAAATTGCTAAAGAAACGATAAAGGTTTTCAATGTGAACCAAAGGTAATAATAAATTGACAGATGAATAAGGGAATGATCAATAATATGTTGTACTGATTAGCATTAGACATTAGTGCATAAACATAATATTATTATTACTTGCATGTGCACTTTATTTGGTGATGTATCAACAATGAAATACAATTACTTAAAATGCATGGATCGTAAATAGTTTGCAATTTTACATGTACTATTATTATTTCCACAACTTTACATTGCACATACAATTTCTTTCTATGACTTTCTACCAATTTAACTAGAATGTTCTGCATTTGCGGCTTTTTATTCAGTTGCTTCCACCAGATTGCTGTGAATAGTATAGATACATAAAATAAACATCATAAAATATGCTTAGTGTAAAGTGTTTGGTTTAGAGTTTAGAGTGAGGTCGAATGAGCTTGAGCTTGTCACACAAGAGTGACTCGTGTGGCAGAAAATGTCCAGCCTTAGCAAGCCATCAAACACATTGTTAGCCTTCTGCTCTGTATCCAGATTATAACTTGAAGTACATGTAGTGTAATGAATGTAATTGAACTAGTAAATCCAAAGTACACAGACCAGCCGAAAACCATACGTCGTCTCAAGAATTTTAAGCTTTTCAATATTTATTTTACTTTTAGCTTTCACTCAACACATTATTAATTTTCGTTTATGGAATTTATAGCTTCAGGATGATCAGGTTGTTCATAAGAAGTAGTTTAGGTTTAGGCGGTCTGTAAACAAATGGAAACATATTATTAGCTTTATAGTTAATGCTGGTCTAAAATTAAAACATTCTACGAACATAATCAAATCAGTATGCAATGCATCCTACGCAATGATAGTCTCCAGAGTCTCACTCAGCACACTATTCTCAATATTATATGGTTAAGTTAAAGTTTATGGATACAAGACAAGCGCAGAATGTTGATTTACCAGAATTGTAAATATAGGAGGGCATACTCAAGATAAGAAAGAAACGCTAAAGAATAGTTCTCATGTTTTTGGTTTTAGTATTAGTATAAAGTACCTACCTAAGCTTGTAATATAGCTACTACTTATTTGTGTGTTAGCATACCTTTAGCTGTGTAAGTGTACATAATAATATAGGTAGGTAAATGTAAATTGGTATCTTAGAATTGTAATTTTTTACCTTCTTGTATTTACGAACGGCAGTCACTCCTTTAGCTGTGAATGTGGCCACTAATTCAGATCCAGTGAATTCTCGAACCGTTACCGATTCTTCTCCGTCAAGCTTTTGCGAATGAGTCAGTTTGTTTCCATCAGCAGTTATGATTGACTATTTACGACAATTCACATGTAAATACAGTAAACAGAATGAAAGAAACGTGTTGAATTCTAGTAATATGCTAAAAGAAATGTCTCTTTAGATGTGTATTGTTGTTACCCGAACTTTTCTTCCATCAGCAGTTTCTTCATCAAATTCCTCACCCAAGGTGAAATTGATTTCAGTATTCTTAAAGGTAGAGATAGTTTTCATGGTGTATTTTCCACCATTTTCACTTATTTCTACGGTGGGCTTGGCAGTAGCAGCCAAAGTTCGCTTTGCAATCCCCACACCTATGTAATATGATTGTACATATAATATGAATAACACACACTGAAAACATTTTCTCATTCATGAATTTTAAAGACAAAAACATTAAGATTAAGGTTAGATTGCTTACCACAAGCCTTTAAGTAGTCATCGAATTTATCACTAGAAGTGAGTTCGTAACGTCCAGAGAAACTCATGGTGGAAGAGAATGGGATTTACAATTTGAAATCTGGAAATAAAAAATATTTTAAAAAAATCAGTAAGAATATCTAAAATATTGATGACAGTCTCAAAAGACTTTTCCTGGTCAAATTAGTATATAAGACTAGAAATTAACATACTTTGTGGAGTAGAATGCAGTTTGGGAAACTGAGATGAAAGTAACACGTCATTTTATGGTCTGTCCTTTTTATACTGCAATCATATCATAGAATTATGATATTTAGGTATAAA
>JAQFYB010000904.1:0-40873 GCA_034694085.1 Pogonognathellus longicornis
TCAAACTGCAAAAATTATATGTGAGGAAGACGTAATTTGTGCACAATGATAATTTGTATTCACCATTCTGGATCAAAAAGCTCGTGCAAGGATTTTAATTTTTTATCCCCTTGCCATTGTTTCACTTTCAGGAGTTTATTGAAGTATCCTGGAGTTTTGTCCAAGTCCAACTGTTAGAAACATTAAAGGCTAATGTAAGTAATATCATGTCATACACTTATCGAATAAATATTTTAACTCATGAAATGCTCGTATAAACATTGCAGGCAAAACTATGACACACATTTTCGAAATAACTGTCTACAGCCGTTTTATTTCCAATCCAATCAGGAAAGCCCACACAACTTTTGACTAAGTCTGCTCTTTTCATCGTGTAGTTGTGGGTATCCTCATCCATCCATTCTATCGTTCCAAGTAAAACCTTGAATGAGGATCGAATTTCCTCATATAACTTTTCCACCTGAAAGAGACAGAAAGTAAAAATAATGTTGGTATGATATTTTTCTTTTTGCTATCATCTATCCTGTGCATGCATGGGATATCGTTTATAGTAGAGATAGAATGCATGGGTTGTGCACAATCGATACTTACCTCAGCTTTCATTTCCATATCCAAAAGATTATTTTGCATATACTTAAATCCTATAGCGAGACCAAATTTATCTTCTGCCGATGATGCACATGTATACTCTCTATGCAAAACGAGAAAAAAGAAACTAGTTGTAAAGATTATTAATGGATCATAAGAACACTTGTAGTTGTTTCTAATTAATGTAATTGAACACATTCCATTCTGAGCAATTACCTTTCTGTTTTTCCTTTAGTGCCGTAAAGAATTCGATGATATTCTAAAACATGAGCTCTCATGGCAGATACTGTACCAGAAGCTAACCAAGCAGCCATACGGAAATGCAAGTAGTTAGCAAGTACTTCCTCAGGGGTGACGAGAAGAACTTCAAAAATATTTCCAATGAATTGAACATCGGACATAGAGACTAGTTGAGTACTCGAGATATTCACTCCACTAGATAGAAACAGTCTATCCAACATTCTTTGCAGTGAGATCTGTATCATAATATTCATTTACATAAATAAAAATATACCAGTTTTAAAAGGATTGAGAAATTCGTACTACAAGTAGTAAATCATTTCTTCATGCCTGAAGACCAGTGAGCATAATTTAACAAAAACTATGCCAATTTAAAGAAAAGTAATAGCATTTCTGAGAATTTTTGAGCACCCACCGTGATTGTTGCGTTCTCTGAAGTGTAATTATCAAATACACCTTGGAGAAACTCTAAAGACACAGTTGCACTTGCATCTTTTAAATAATACTGAACTGAGGCATCTCTTGTTACATTTGCAACTGCTGCTTCGAATTGTATTATATCCTCTGCTTGAGATTCTATGTAAGTTATATTGACTTTTCTTGCTATCTCAACAGCATCCGTCACATTTGTTTGCTGAGCAACTTGAGCACGTTTCAATTCTAAGGCCACATTCGTAATGAACTGTTTGTAAGCATTAATATGTTTCGGATATTTCTCTGGTTCAATGAGGAACGGACGTGACATAAAAAGCGTCGGCTGGTTAAACTGAAAAAGTAAAGTACCACAAATGTGTCCTTGAGCAACACTTTATATTGTGCAATAATGTAATGTACAGAATATTAACAAGTGGAAATGAAAAGTATTTTTTATAATTCTACCATTGTTTTTGCATTCTTACATGTACTGTGTTGAGCGAAGCATTCCTAAAAGTATTTTGATTGACAATAATATCGTAAATTGCAGAGGTTGAGAACACTCTCTTGAGATCTGCTAGAGATATCATCCAGTCAAATTTGGAAGCGTCCCAAGTACCTTCATCGTATAACAAAGGCCATCCTCCATATTCTTCCAAGATATTGAGTAAGGGATTTAAACCAACTTTGTCAAGTTCCTCTGAAAAGATTTGCAAGTGAAATTGCACTTTAAAAATGTGACAGCTTGTAAATCACTGTCTGTTTACTTGTTTCCTAGTTTTCTTACCAATATTTATACAGGAAGCATAAAAATCTCTGGCTTGGTTCAATGCTTTTGGGTCGTCCTCACTTTTTGGCGAACTCAAAAACTCTGCCACAAGGAAGTTACAGTTAATGAAATTCATTATTATGCTAATTCATTATCAAGGCAATTAAACTCATATTAGAATTCCCACACAGGTAGGTTATGAGAAAATTTTAAAAAACACGTTATTAAAGGATAATTAATTATCAAAGAATGAAATATAACACAATACTAAAGATAATAACTTCCGTCTCAGTCTGAATGTCTGAATAATAATAATAAAAGGACGAAAATCGCATTTTGGTTTCACCTCTTGTAATTATATTAGTCTTATGATCAAGGAGACTAAAATGACTCCATTTAGACACAGAGTCTGGTAAAGGATTTTCATGTATCCATCTCCCACATGTAAATTCGTAAAAGTCTTCACAAGGGTCTACTGAGAAATTGATAGACCGTATCATTGAAAAAGCTGCAAGACCAAAAATAAATTACATTTAGCATCTAAAGCCTTGTGCTTCCATATTGTACAAGCTAAACCTGAACATCATATTATTATCAATTAAAGAATGTTGCAAAATTTTATTAAAGCACACGTAGGTACTTCACTTGCATAAAAGAGCAAGTTTTAATGGTTGTTTAACGGCAATGATAATACATGTTGATAATATTTAATGATTTTGTACATAGTAAGTAGTAACCTTACCAGACTGAATACACTCATTTGTTCTGCAGACCGTAGAGCTGCTAGTGTCATCCTCTATGTCTAATATTCTCGCTCTGATCTCACTATTCCTTTGTAAATATTTTTCATGTAGGTCGTGCGATTCTCGTCTGTGTGCATTAGAATCTAAAAATCCGGTTTTTCGAAATATTACTGTGAAACATAACACTGACAGTCCTACACCAACGCAAAATCCACCGATGAGAAATAGCCATTTTTTGTTTTTGGACCTGGAAAGCCAGAAATAATGTAAGCATTCATTAGTTGAGTTAAGTATTACATGAGAAATTCATTTCCTTTTAAACGAGTCGCTTGTATTTGTTTGTACTATCTGTAATGGCATTGGCAATGCTTTAGCACTCAAGCTCCAAAAAATCTTACACAACAAAAATGATTCCGTTTTTCTTGCTTCACGCTTCATGCTTATAGCGGATACATATGATTTGTACAATAAGTGAGTGCACTGTATACTCTATTACTCTACAATATTACCGATACAACCTATAAAGTCTGTCAACACGAAAACAAAAGCAAAGGAGATAACAAGTGCAGTATAACACCTGCACTAGTTTTCTTCTGATCTGAAAAACTGACTTTTATTATCGTTGACCTGATATTGCCCACAATATGAGCCGAGCGGTATGCCCACATGTTTATTTACCATTACTGCAACACAAATGAAACAATCTAGATACTCCTTTACTACCATATACAATTTTGAACCAGTTGAGCCGTTTAGACTGCAATGGTCTTGCAGAGTTCCTAAGACCTCAATTTCATGAATGGAAACAGGTGGAAGAGCATAATATATAGTGCTATAATACCAAACTGTTGTATCTGTCTACGTAGGTATTAATACTATCAACTATGCAGCACTAATGTGTAAGTAATGCGCTCAGATACAGCCATGTGCATGTGTGAGTGAGTACATTCATTCGAGAGTAAATAATATCACTCTAGGTAGGTACCTAAGTATAGATACAACAATGTAATAAGTAAAGACTGTACATAGAAAAGAATGCACTGCATTCTACGTACTTAATCAACATTATTAGGATTATTAATAATTTCTGTATGATAAAATTTCATGTTTCTGATTCGTATCGTTTGAGGTTCAAATCAAGATGTTCTGTGCAGCTTGGCCTTCTTGGTTCTACTATTCTACTTATAAAGATAATATAAATAGTAGCAATTAAGTGCGAGCGAGCTAGCCAGTCAAAATTCTATACATACCTATACACACTGTACACACTACACTTTATAATAGACACAGGTACCTACTTATGTTCAGTATAACATATTATACCTACCTGTAGGTATATCTGACAGAGTTCTTAAACACACAATAAAGCACAGAGGCATCTCACGTTTTACAATTCTTGTTTCCTCCAAGTTTACAATAATCATCTACTTACGCATCTTTGTACTTTATACAAGTACACAGGTATGTGAAAGCATTTGCCCATGACTGATAATGTAATCTGTGAAGAACTCGCAAGTTTGCATGTTTACTTTTATTGATTATGTACACACTATTCATAATCAGCATCCATTGTACTCACTCACGTCAGTCACAATCTTCTATACTCTCCTCGTTCAACTCTCCATGTTGTTGCTACACATAAAAATTTACTGGTGCTTTACTTTTCTTATTATATTACATACAACTTACCATACTGAATTTTTCCCTGGCAGAATATCCTGCACTGCTTGGTGATTCGTTATCATTTCCAAATTCGTCATGATGATTGCTTATTTAAGTGGAGCACTTGAAAACATACATGAAATGTAATTTGCACTGATAGATGCACAAACAACGACAAACTATTAAGATAAAAGCTAAGGATGAAGGAAGGATAGAAACTAAGGCGTGGGTAATTGATAAATAAATATGGTAGGTATATATAGTGTAGGTTGACTTTGACTTGAGACTTAAGTTGAGACTCTCGTGTTTTGTAAACAACGATCACTTCAAAGGAAGTATTACTGAAACCCTACACTTCACTTGACTAACTGAGCACCGGAACGAATTATGATAATATTCATAAATCACACAGTCTTACTTACACTTTATGGTCTATAAAAATTCTAAATCGACAATAGTTGAGATTCTAAATGCTGTACATGTGAAAATAATCCTGCATTACCGCAAGTTTACAACCCTTGTCTTCTGAGAGAGACCCATTTAGGTAGTTTACTAACACTAGCACTGTACACGACCCATAACTGTGGACAAAGTATGTTTATAAGTAACACAACTGTAAAATGAGTAAATTATACCACCTGATGGTCTGACATGGTATTAAGAATATTTATGGACATCATTGTCCAGGATAATGCTTAGAGACTATTATTAACTACTGTCAATTCACTTTTCCTTATGCTAATTCATAGCTGTCATCAATACTAATAGTATTATTAGAAATCTACACTACATAGATCCAAAATACGCTGAACCAAAAACACATGTAGAAAACAGGGAAATCGAACGAAATGGAGAGGTATTATTGTATTATTATAATTGTCACAACTGCTCTATTTGGGACAGTTCATGTTACGTACAGCAGCACACGAAATTCACACTAACTGTTATCATATTCACACTTTTGCTGAATTAGTACAAATGCATATACATAGAACCACAATTTACGTAGTTGACTTCCTTTTGTTTAGGAAGGAATACTGGAACTACTTATATAAAATCATAGCTACTATTTCACAATGTACACGTTGTTTTGCCGTAATACACATTACACATACGTGAATTATGTTCACACATGGCCCAACACTTTGAAAACAGTCAAGTTATAATGTAGAACAAGTAAAACTTCTGAGTCACTTCCAGAATCCAGTCTGTTACACACAGTCAGTCAGACAAGAGGAAATACCATGACGCAAATGAAGATGTAATTATATTTACATGGGGTACGGTGGTATGCATACAACTTAGTTACATACTGCATACACAATCAATTTTGAAATCTCAAGTAAACATTTCAAATGAAACAGACCGAGGTATACTTTTTATATTGCAACACTCGCATGGAAAACATTCACTTTGTCTTGATTATTTTACCCTCCAGGTATTAGCAACAAAATTTTCAATCCGTTTCCGTGTACTGGAACTTTTTGGAAATCTATACGTCAAATAGCTAACAACAAACATAGGATGCGCATTGTAATTCTTGATACATACTTGATAACGATGCTGAAAGTCAGAATCTCAATTAAGACCGAGGCTGGATTTCTGGAGCAGCAAAAACAAGTTGCATTACAATTACATACAAGAAGTTGCTTGGACTAATGCACAAAAAGACTCTGAGAAATAAATAATACACACAAAATGTATTGCTATACAGGTAGGTTTAAGATGTAGTAGAGGATTTGTAAGTAAGTAGACACACTGCACTCGGACGACTATTAAAACACAGACTTGTAGTTGGTTGGATAATTTAAGAAGATAAGTCTGATGCACAAGCTACTCGCGCAGAATGAGAATGAATGCATCTGTCTATAGTGTGTTGTTTTGCTGATGCTGTACGAATGTGAATTAATAAAACGGACGATTTCTCTCTCTCTCTTATGATATCTTAGCACCATCCGGCATTCTTGTGAGATTCTCAACGTGAGACAGACTTGTAACCAGCAAAACAACCCTGATATGGTTGGTGGTGGTGGTGTTGGTGGCTAAAGCATTGGTGGTGGTGTGGTGTCCGTCTTCTTTGAATAACCAGTAGCACTTTCGACTTCCAACTAAATTAAAATCAACATGTTTTAGATCATTTTATTTGCTGTTACCTGCATTTACACATTCAACACACCCAAAGCCATGCTACATCCAAAATACGTGATCTGGTTCCCATTCTTATTCTTATACACTACTGTATAGGGATAATGATAATTTATGTACAACTACCTATTTATGTATCATAGCATGATTCATGAATGACGATCAGTGTATTATAATAACAGGACCAGGTACAAAATATGCATAGATAATACCATGCATAATAATACTGTAATTGTAGTACAGACACTAACATTGTATTTAAGATCAATAATTTACCTTTGGATTCTTTGAACTAGCCACAAATTGTAATTAGGAATGATAATAGTATTACATTTAAATCGGTCAATTTAAAACACACACGTGCATTGGGTTTGGGAGGTTCCTTGCACTTATTTACACCGCTACATACATACAGCTAGTAGTAGCTAAGTTCTATGTAAGATAGTAAATATACTTAGCAATAAAAAAACTAAAATAAGTCACCTTTAGGTATTGGTAGACGTGTTGCAAAACGTGACACTTGTAAAATTGTAATGCATTGCTCACGAAATTAATTAAAGTCTTTCTTCTTTCAGCAGCAAATTACATGATGCTACTAAGAATAACTTTGAGACTTTCTGAATGACTAGCTAAAACGAAAACACCTGATGAACAGTTTAACTATCCCTTTGTCAACGTACAAGCAAATCTCAAAGAAATATAACACGGTGAATTTAACTCTACAATCGTTTCGGTATAAGTGTAGTAACTGTTTTTCATGTGTGTCTTTGCTTTATCATGCACTTAAAGCCAATGATTGAAATAGTAGTGGTACATTTTCACAGAATTATTTGGCGAAAAAACGCAATACAGAAAAGAAGAAGATAAATAGTATAATAATAAGAAGAACGGACTGAACTTAATTGAGATAAACGTATTTCAGGTGAGACTTGTGAAGTCGACAATAGAATAAAGTGAAACAACACACAGAGAACTGTTCTACTATTTCAAAAGACAGACATAGACATTCACTAAGTCCGGTCTAGTGTAAAACAACTTTGTTTATTGTTACTTGCATGATAGCGTGGCTATATAGACACTGACACTGCTCTTCAGCTCAGACAGGTGCTCAATAACAGATGAGCAACATGCCACTTTGTGGGAGATTGATTGTTCTTTAGTTGCTAATCACAGTCTTATTATTCGTGTCTGTCCATGTAAGTTTGCTTTGCCACAATAACATACATAATACTATCTGTACTGCTCGTGTGTGTTATACGTACAGGTATTACAGGTTACGTATTATATACCTACGCAGGTACAGTATACCTGCAATTAAAGCGTTTATATATAAACTATGTACTAAACACACATATACACACATGCAGTTCATCAGAGCAAGTATTTTACATGGAATCTGCCACACTTAACACTTGCATTGTTGCATTACACTTCAACAAAGCTATAGTAATTAATACAATTAAGTTTCATCTATTCTTGGGCTCACAATAGTAATTTAGTATTGGTTAACTATCTTTTATTAATGCATATTGTGTATCGGTTAAGATTTTTTTGTTACTTGTATTTGCTACATTACACCTACAATTCTTAAAATTAGTTTTTTGCTAATTCTTTTATTGCCTCAGTCATTCGCATTAGTGATTCTGACTTTATTCTCATTTTTAATAATTCTTCCATGTAAGCTATCAATCTATACTTGTACAAGCAGGCATACACAGATATATTGAAGGTATCATTATTTTTAAACATAAACCTACATTGCATGCATGAATAATGTATCCAAATATTGTAACTAGTCAAGTCATCTACTACCTTGTGTAAATTAAGTTATAGAAGATCTATGCTCAATACAACTGCATTAATTTATATACACTACATATCTATATACTCATACATACATAAATCATCCAGGAAAGAAAGGGATAGAAAATATACAGATATATAACTTGTACGTATATTATTACATACACGTTAGTGGTGATAATGATAAGGCATTAATTGTGTATACCACAAAAGGCACTTTAAAGGCTAAGGCTAAGGTGAGGTAGTTGCATGAAGTTGGGTGCACCACCACGCATTTAGTAAAAAGACTTGGTGGAGGAACGGATATATCCATCTGAATATTTGCTACGAGGCAGTTTGAGACGAAGACCTTGTAGCGTGTGATGGGAATTGTAGTGTAGTGGAGTTCCAAATTATTACGTCTGCACAGAGTTACAGATAGGGTTAGATTTTTAGTTAGCTAAGCCGCAAGCTACATGAATAAATATTACAGAAGCTGTGTGTATACAAACGAATGTAATACACTATGTACAAAATAAAGAAATTCCATAGGATTTATTACATATTATAGTTTATTCGATATCTCATGCTCATGTTTGATTTTTACAATAATATAACGTCAATGGATATCTACAATACACAGTCAATGTACACAGTCAATGTATACTTTTAGTAGACTATGCTAAGCAAAGAATATTATGTGGTACAATATATTAATAGTAATAAGGAACCTATATCGCTATTTTTCTCTTTCTTACCTTGATAAAGCATGTTAATGTTTTCCGTTTTCAATGCAGTCACTGTAATATTTCACGATGCCAAAGCAATTGTTTCAATTGTGCCATGTTGTAATCTGAAGTTTAGTGAGTCATTTCCTCGTTTTTATTAGATTTGTTGCCTGCTGATCTACTGGATAAAGATTAGAATACAATGGTTTACCATATATTTATGCATGTTATACATATATGCTTTTACATGCATTACCAATTAAAAAAAAATGCTTAGCATGCATGTACCAACCACTTTAAGTACCTAGATATGTGCAGTGCAGTATATTTACTTTATATTGCATGGAAAGTATATTTTATGCTTACTGATTACTTTAGAATATTGCATATATTATTATCATTGTTCTGGACAAAAAATTGTTTTTCTCAACTCATGTAACATTACACACGCCGTATCCTGTCTCACAGTTCCATACATCACATCGTTATTTGTTAAGTAATGGCAAAATGACCATGTATGGCTGTAATGCTTATTTCATAAGGAAATACAATATTTAATTTATGAATCGGAAAATACTGTCCATCACAGTTTACACAGATCCTCCTTGATTGTTGTCACGAACTATAATATAGTAACTGAACTAAGGAAGATGTTGAAAGTAATAAAAATGTTTAATGTACATTTGCGAATGACATTGTTTGCCAATGTGGACGGAGATCATGTTAATGCTAACGCTAATGTATTTATACTACACAGTATTTGTGTTCAATGCTGAAATTAAAAATGCAAATTCATAACTACATAATTACTATGCTATAACATTATGCATGTTATTACTACGTGACACACTTGCATAATACATCATACTTCATGCAAATAGTAATATTGTATAGGACAGACAACAGGTACGTTGTATAAGCATACAATATGACAGAGCGACAGCTTTCATGCTTTCAAGCACTAAGGGCACAGAACAAGCGAATGTTAAGGCTAAGGTTAACTACATGTTCAATTAATGAGCTATGGCTCACTTGTCAGAACAGAATTGCGATGCCTGTATCACATAGACAGTTTTTAACAGTCTATCGTAGTTCAATTCAACAGATCGACATTGTTGGAATATATACGAGTAAAAACATGGTACAACACTTTATAGAAATACTTTATAAACGTTGAATTGATATTATCATGCACGATAAAAACTTGAAGGTGCTAACAACAGAATTTGCATTGTAAAATTGCAATCTGTCTTTTCGTTGCTCAATCGGCTATTTCGATTATGTCATACAATTTGAATGCATTCAACTCTTTAATGGATTTTATCAGCTTCTTAAGAAAGCCCTAAACAATGGATTCACAATAGGCCACTTTACAGTTAACCATTTTTAGCACCATGAATTATTCGTATGACAATGCTGAATGCGATAATGCGTATAAAAGGTGTACGTACAGAAGTACTGTGCAATGCTCATTGCTTTTTATCATCTGAGGAGGTAAGAATTGTCCATCATTGAAAGACTTTTCAAAAGAAACTTCCCTGAAGTTAGAATGACGTGCTACTACGGAGAAATAATCAAGCAATACAAATGTCTTGTATGCAAGAGCTGTACTGCATACTGAATTCGCAAACAACTCTGTGTTGTCATCTTATTAGCTGCAACTTACTAAAAAAATGTGTTATGCTGGCTAAGTTGTGTGGTTTAGGTTTAAAGAATGAAATTTTATTCTGAAGACTCACATACAAAAATCAAATTAGAAGAGTTATAATAATACTCTAGATAAAAGCTTAGACATTAGAGTTGTATACATAGCTAAAGCTTAGAAAATCTAATCACAAAAATATTTACTTTTCTGAAAACATCTTATAGAAAAATAGTGAAGTATAAATAAATTAGAGCGTTGACACGGGTAGTGTTTGGATTTAAGTATTTGAGTCTTTACCAGACAACACATCTTTCAGAATCTGGAGGTCTCATGTAATCTCCGACAGCACAGGAATAGGCTGCGGTGAATTCAACAGAGTTTCTCATTGGTCCTTTGACGCGCCATTCGGCTGGGCTGTGAGGGTCAGTAAGAAGTTGAGCCTCTAATCCTGCAGGAGTTATATTCTCGCACCAAATCTTCGATAAAAAATTAGATAAAAAATGTTAGATCCTCCGAATTAATATATTCAATGCTATTTTGGCATTTGTTAATACTGAGCTGTTTTGTTAATATTTGATTTACATTGGCGTATCCTAAAAAGAAAAGTTGCTCATGGCTGAAGTTTTCTAGACCAGGAAGAGCTCCTTCAGGATTTTCAGTTAAATAATGACGATAGGCAAATAAGGCTTCACGAACACCACCGTTGTCTGCAATGTTTTCTCCAAGAGTCAACTCTCCGTTGACAGATCCGACTGGTGTTTCGTAAGCAGAATATTGATCTTTGACACATGTAGTTTTCCTTTCATACTCAGCTCTTGTAGTCGCATCCCACCAATCTGCTACATTACCATCCCCATCGAATTGGCTTCCTGCAAAAGTAAAATCCGGGAAATAAGGCATTAGGATTTTCATACAACCAAACATATAATTCGGTTTTAGTATATGGATCAACATAAACTAACCTTGGTTATCAAATCCGTGAGTAATTTCATGGCCTATAACGACTCCAATACCTAATAAATGTAGGATAATCATTAATTCATGTCATTCTAATTAGATTTTCGGTAGGGAATGCTCAACATTGTAATGTAAAATAATATAAAATTCACCTCCATAGTTTTGAGACATTGGACGACCTTTTCCGAAGAATGGTGGTTGTAAGATTCCAGCAGGGAATGCTAAAATGCAATTACATGGTTATACATAACACTTACGGGTAAGATCAACATAGTATTTGGAACAATGCCCTTTAAAACCAAAAATGACATACTGATAGAATTGTGCTCTGGAGAGTAGAATGCATTGACGACTCCGGGATACGTTAACCATCTTTAAAAGTAAAGGATAAAGAAGTGTTAATAGAATAGCATTGAATATACCGTAACTTAATGTTGCCTTTATCATTAAATACAATTAAATAAATCTTTCTATATCGTACTCGTCTTTGCTAGTAGGCTGACGCAATTTCTTAAGTTCTTTATCTCCAGCCCAGTGAGCCAGTAAAATGTCACTTCTCAAGTAAGAACCAGGAAGGATTTCAAGCTGTATCAAAAACATGATAATCATTACTTTTTGCATCTATGACTCATGACTTGACACAACAACTCTATAGCATTAAATAGAATAGTATAATCAAAAGTGTGTCATCATATAAAAGTGCAATTCCAGTTTTTCTGAAAATAGCTAACCCCTTCAAACTCCTCCTCGACTCGGTCTTTGTCTTCAAGCCATTCTGGGAAAGCCATGAAACTCTTCATCTTTTCAGCTTTGAGGTCGGCAGCTGCTTTGGTTGTAGGATTCAACATCCAATCTGAGGTTTGGAGCATATCTCTGAAAGATGTTCTTAGATTTTCTACCAAAGAATCAACTTCACCCTTGGCTTCTAAATCGAAAGCAGCAGCAATATATTTGACTCCGATGGCCATTCCAAAACCATTGTTAGCTGCATTGGCACATGTAACGTTTCTGAGAATTAAATCAAGAAATCAAATTGTTATTACTGTATTTTCTTAACTTAAAAAAAACTTAAAATCATTTTTTGATGTACTAAATGATATTTCCAGTTCTTACCGTGGTTGAGGAGCTGTGGCCCCAGTAAGAACCTTCTGGAACTCAAAAGTGAGATCTCTCATTTCTTGAGTGGTATCGGAAATGACACTTGAAGCAACTCTCCAAAGCAGGTAGTTGGCAATGGTTGCTTTGTCCGTAGTTCTGAGAATATTAACAAGTGATGTCATGTACTCCAATTCAAATACAATAACTCTCTCGGTTTGAGGGACAGTTACTCCTGAGGTATCAAAGACTGTATCAAGAAGAACTTGGAGGTTTACCTAATAAAAAATTAACAAAACATATTACAAATATTTTCGTTGCAATAATTTTGAATAGGGTAAGTAATATGTATTGAATTTTGAATATTTAGAGAACTTAAAAAAATAAAAGTTTTATTGATCTCACATTTGCTAGAGAGGGGTCTACTTCTGCTTGATATGCATTAAGGATTTTAGGATTGTAAATCCTCTCCATGTCGTAGCGAGCTTCGTCTGTGCTTGAAGCTAGAGCAAGTTGAGACTCAAAGGTTACTACACTGTTAACAGCGGCGGTGAGAGCTGCAGGGGTAAGATTTGTTCCGAATTTGGTGGCCACAGCAGTTAAGTAGGTTTTGTAGGCAGCGATCTGGGTAGCATATCTGTCAGGGTCCACAAGCATACTTCTTGAAATAAAGAAGTTTGGTTGATCCAACTGTCAAGAGTTTAAAAATACACACAATTAAACCTTTTATACATATAAGATAACTCTAGATATAACTCTATATACCTAAGCACAAGCATCATACTTTCATTTTAATTTTTTTTTATTTACTTACATAAATAACGTTTCTGGATGTTTCTTTCAAGTCCTGGCTAACAGAAACTCCAATGATTGCCTGATTTCCGTATTGTCTGCGGATATCTCCAATAGTAGCAATTGGATCAAAACTGAAATCGTCCCAAGCTGAATTCAACAATGGCCATCCACCAAGTTCTTGCAAAATACTTTTTACAGGGTCAAGTCCCAAAGCTTCTAGGGCAGCTAAAAGTTTGGAAAATTAAATAGTGTGTTATGAACATGTTTATTACATAAGAAGTCATGCTATGCTTAAGAGCATACTATACACATTAAAAACCGCAGCCAGAGAACAAATGTGTTGTATATACATACAACACCTTTGTTCCATGAAAACCAGCAATTGCATAATTGCTTAACACCTTACCCACGTTAACGCAGTCCTTAAAGAAATCCTTCACTTGATTAATTGGTCGGGCATCGGCAGAGTCTTTCTCAGCATTCAATATTTCTGTAATGGAAAAAATATGCTTTTATTTGAGATTTAGCTTTGTAGAACGAGTTATACACGATTATGTTTCATAATCCTATCTGCACAATAAATATGGAGAATGTAGCAATTCCATAATAAAATTTGAATTCATATTTTATTATGCAAAGATGGTAAACTTACGTTGGGTGATGGTATTAACATTATCACGAAGACGATTGAATCTGCTCCAACGGGATTGAGAAGCTGGAAGAGGATTCTCAGCCAACCAACGTCCACAAGCAAATTGGTAAAAGTCGTCGCATGGATTTACAGTGAAGTTAATAGCTTTCAGCAAGTCGATGGCTAAAATAACATTTTATGTTCATAACCACGAAATTCTCAAATGATCACTTGATAATTAGAGTTGTATGAAAAATCTTTTTACAAAAACTAAAATATGCATATACATGTGTCAAGACAAGCTGAAGTGTAGCAAATATCGGCTCTGATTTCTTCTGGCTTTCCTGTATCCTTTTCTCCCTTCAACTCCCGGATAACCTTTAATTTCTCAAGTTGCTCAGGTTCCAAGTGATTTGCTTTAGATAATAATTTTCTGGCTTTTAATAAGTGTGTCATTCCCTTTACTGGAACCTGTTGTTCTGCCATGACAGATCCCCCAATGGAACTCGTTCCCGCTAAGGCAATGGTAGCCACACATCCTACGACTGCGAGAGTTCCCAGAAATACAGCAACTTTCTTTAAAGAAAGACCTTGCTCATTACGCAAGATTTCATTGTTGTTTCTGAAATTAAGTAAGTTTTCGTTCTAACAACAAGCGTTACACACCAATACCTATTTATTGTGTAGGTAGAATTTAAGGTTTTTATAATATATAAGTAAGGTTAATCGTCCAAGTAATCACGAATTGTCCCAAATCAATAAATAATTGATATGAAATACAAACCCAATAAACAGAGGCAACAAAGGAGATTTTTCTGTGAAAAAATTCATTTAAATATTGTAGCTAAATAGTATACCAGGGTACAGGTATCTCTTACCGGTACCAGGCTCCAAGTGCTACACGTGTTGCATGAAATGATCAAAATTGGTTGATTTGTATTTTTTGATAAATCTACTTCCAAATGCATCTGTTTAATGTGTTTGTACATCGGAGTAAAGTAGTTCAATCATATTATTAACTCTTATCATTGTATTATTAAAAAAACTGTATACACAGTACACAGAACACTATGTTAGTACAGATAATACATACAGATATTTTACAAATGTTAAATAAATAAATATTTATCGATAAATATGACTTGTGTACACAAAGACTTTGCTTTGCATCGTAATTTGTTCAGCAGGAAAGAAGGTATTAAAAATAGTGAAAAAGTTGAAAAGAAATCGAAATTTGCTTACTCATCTTTTGAGATGACAGTTATGTCATCCCTTAGGGAAAATGCGCTGATCCGATTATTAGCCATGTTTGATTGCACAGCTCTCCAGAAACAAATGAATGAAAAATTGTCCGGATGACAATGCTTTATTTATGAATGGTCGACCCATGAGAGACTTTTTATGTAAAAAAATTATCATCAGGTCGCTCGATTTGTTATCAGGGCCTAATGAATTGAGATTTGGCACAAGTATACCTAGCATAATAATTAAATATTCGGGCTACGTAATACACCCTATGATACCACAGCTCATGCACAACATAATGTTCATTTGTAACAAAAATCACGGGAAAATTTATGCAACCTTGCTAATAAGTGCCATCATAACATGTTACACTTCTGCCACATGATTCGTTAAATTCATAATTAATTAGACTCTGGAATGGAATGGCTCTATAAGTCTATAATGGCACAATTAATGCATGTATCGCTCTATTTGTATAAAGCAATCTGTAGAACTCATATGGCTTCACCTCTTCAATTTGCATTTTGTTTATAACCATAATATAACCAAATTTAACAATGATACACAAACAACCGTTTGGGTGTAGTTTATTTTCTTTTTACAGTTAAAAATTATATACTTAAAATACTGCTCATGACACTTGTCTATAGATATTCATGATTTTAACATTGGAAATTGTCATTGAAGAACAAATAGTACTTCATATTTTAGTACTTGGTTTTTAACTTTTTATACCCACTTTAAAGCATCAACTCGTAACTGACACACATTGTATTATTATTAATGTCACACTGTCAGTATACATAATTTAAAATCAATTTGTAGTGCATATTCAAATTTATGTAACACTATGACACTATGAGTGTGTGTAGTGTCAATATGAGATTACAGACTTTGCTTTTAGTGAATAAAGGATGCAATGAGTTGATACATATGTTTCATATGTAAATGAACCGTACTTTAGAGCTTGGTGTACACTAGAGCTAGGCGATACTCGAGCTTGTGTACACTAGAGCTCCTTACATTAGAGCTCAGCGACATAGAGCTCAGCCCTATGTTCTATGTATTAAAGATTTGTTGACTCCTCAGTTGCCGAATTCTAAAAGTAGACTAATTGTAAGCTTATATTGGATGCTCCACTCTTTGTTTTAGTGTTGCCAAGCTCTAGTGTACACCAAGCTCTAACGTACTAATGAGTTTTAGACGAAATGCAGATAAGATAAATAAATGTAATTGTTATGTACATGCAGAGTTGAATAATTAGTATCAACAGCAAAATCAACAACTTATTTTTCGTTCTCACTTTAATTTCTCTTGTAGTGGACTGGAGAGTGTATACTCAAATGAAGCACCTTATTGTTATGCACTGATCCAATTAATTTGATGATTTAATCCAATATTAACCCATTTGATTAAATTTTAATGACATTTAATTGGAAACAATCAAATGATTGCTAGTTTGAATTGGTTTTACATAAAATGTGAAATACTTTATTGATAAGTGATAAGAATACATTGTTATTAATTTTTACGTTGAAATTATTCATCAAGAATCTGAAAGTGGACCATCCATCCTATAAAACCGACAAGTAAATTACTGTATCAAAGTATGATTTTGCGAATGTTTGGGAACATGCTTAAATTACCATAGTTTGAATTGGTATACACTTAGAACACGTTCCTACAGGTAAATCACATTATGTATAATAATATACAAAAATGTATAAGTACATTGTCAGTATATACATATACAGTAATCTACACTTTGACCACTCAAAGAAATCTCCGTTTATATAGTACTTACGCCTAATATTACTACACTACTACCAAAACAAATTCAAAATCTCTTTTCATGATACACGTAGTCATGTCATAGGTCATAAAGTCATAACTTTTGTAGTTGAGTGTATTAAAGTGAAAACAATTATATGTACTTCATGAGACAAATGATGTTCTGGTTGTTTGTACTTATAGAAGGAAATACATGGTATATGCATGAATGTATCTGTACTGCTTATAGATTATGTATATAGGTAGTTATAAATACGGCATAATAGCTTTGTTTAAATGTTTATGTAGTGTAAGTGTAAGTAATTTTAAGTAGCCATGTGTCATACTTTCATAATAAGAGTTAATCAAATTATTTTCTTCTTTTACTACAATTGAATACAAGAGGGAATCGAAATCCAAAACTCTGTTCGTCTCTTTGAAAAATTTGCAATTTATTTGTTCATACAGCTTCGATACTTAAATTATTGCATTGTCATATTATATCAGAAACATTCAACTCAATTCATTATCATTTACGACATTACTAAATTATGTTAAACTTTATAAACCTGTACTATATAAATTCTGTAATAAAAATAATATTTTAACAAATTATTACACAGGTCGAAGAAAATGACATTACCTTGTATAGCGAAAGTATAATATTCAAACAGTTTACATTAAGTAGTTCAATTGGTTTATGAGCACACCAATGATATGATGGCATGATGGTGTAAAAACATGTGAGTCAAGTATGGAAAGGTAATTAGCAATTATATAAAACTAATTTCACCATTGAAGTATTCAGGTGGGACGTTATCTTGTCTTAATGAGTTCATGAATTCATCCAATCCGACTTTGATTGAAGCGTCAGGCTAAATCAATAAATCAATTAATGTGGGTAATTAATAAGCTTATTTTTTCTGTGTGATAATTAGTGAACTTTACTAATATTATAATTAACTGCAGCACAAACACCAACTGTGCCATTGGGATTATTGTTTACCTGATGAGTTATTCTGTCAAGGCCTAGATCTGCAGATCTGTCAACATCAGAGTAGAATATTTTATCAGTCACTCCAGCTTCGATTGCTTCATTTACGGGGTTTTCACTGTTTCCAGTTGATTCTAAAGCATATGTTGTACTTGAATCTTCAGGTGTATCTGGTTCAACAGTTGATGCAAGTAAAATTGCATTATTGACATGTTCTTCCGATGTTTCTTGCAGTTCACTTGGCATTATAAAAATAATCGTTGTAGGTTCTTCATCGGGTGAAGATTCTGAAGATTGTACCAATTGGTATGTAGAGCTAGGTTCTATTATTTGTACACGAATTACATCGTTTTCTTTGGGTGTACTTTCTGTATTTTGTATACAATTGGAATCATTAGGACTAACTTCGTTTTCTTTAAGCAACTGCTTCTTTAAGTGAATTTTTCTGTGTTTGTACAAAGAAGAATTTTCTGTAAAAGCCATGCTGCAAATCTGCAAGAACAAAATCACTAATGTAATTATGTGAAGCTGATTTAAGATTTATTTTCATACTAAATATAATTACTGGTAGGTTAAAGTCGGTCTTAGATGCATGTGTGCAAAATTTAGTATTAAAAATACATCGGTCTAAAATTAAAAAATTTGTTACCTCACAAACATATGGGCGAATGCCTTGATGAATTCGTAAATGGGCTATCAAATTTGATTTACAGTAAAAGTCTTTTTCACAGCCTGGGTGTGTACATAAAAATGGTCTGTCTCCAGTATGTCTTCGTACATGAACTCTTAGATTTTCTGGTTGACTATAGCTTTTATCACAATTTTGGAAGCAGCATTTATATGGTTTGACTCCTACAAAAATGCACAGCATATATGTACCTATTTGTTTCGTTTAAATCAGTTTGTTTGTACAAATAAAGAGTTTGAGAAACACATTTGTGTTAGTCTCGTTTCTTTACCTGTGTGAACTCTTAAATGTCTGTCTAAATCTCCAGAACCTCGAAAACTTTTAGTGCACATGGAGCAACTGAAAGGTCGCACATCCATGTGAACACGACTATGAAGTTCTAAGGAATACTTTTTCAAAAATCTTTTTTCGCATCCAGGTTCTTCGCATGCATATTTGTAAGTGCTTTTATCTTGATGTGTTTCCATATGCTTAAAAAGGGAACGAAGGGTTTTTACGACTCTTCCACACTTATTAATAGTACACTCAAATTCATTGGAGGAATGTTTGGTATAAGTAATACTATTGCAGTGTAGATGTTTGTTCATTTCCGTAAATTGACTTTCGGATTGATTATGTAAACTTGCATCACATTCATTGCCCGTAGGTGTATCATCTATTCTTGACAAAGATTGTTCAGCCATTCTGCATTTCTATATTGGATGGATTATTTTCTTGTATTTCAATTATTTTAATTTAATCATTTGATACAGATGTTGGTTTCCAATTCCTTGGAATTTGACAATGAAGTATTAATACATTCTCATGTACCACCTGAAAACAAATTTTGTACGTTATTATACATGTATATGAGTAGGCATTACCTAATCACTTTATAATGAACTATAATTATATTAGTATCCCTAAAACAGTATAGTAGTTGTAACAATACGAATAATAAATTCATGATAAATCAAAATTAAAAGGGTTTGCTATGTATGGTTGATTTGATAGTAAAGGACTATCACTCAATTTGTTTGTTATTTTAATACAATGTGTATGTTTGTGTGAACATTTCACATACAAAAGTGTAACTGTAACGTAATGCTGATGTATACAAATTGTGTGCTCGCCTTAGTAGGTTACTAAAATAATGAATATATTTCGCAATTTTTTGCAACATATGTTTTGCTTTAAATATTTTAATTGGACATTATTGTTTAAGATTTTAACTGAACTTTTATTTACTTGACTTGGCAATTTGAGCCACCATTCCCGGTTGGAACTTTGGAAGCAAGGAAGAAAAAGAAGCAATTGAAGCTATATTTTCTATTGAGAGAAACTAATACATTACCATACCTTTAATTCTATTGCTTACACCAGTAAAGATGCATGTATCACATTATGTGTGTATGCTAAGTATGTAAGTATGCATGAAATATAACTGAGACAAATTTTATACATTCCAATAGTTATGTACGTAGTTAACTAAATAATAGTTGTGTTTTATTTGTAAATTAGTACTTTACACCGTTACACCAACTGCACACTTTTAGCATGACAATAATAAAGATACAAACTTGTCAAAATACAAACTTAAATATATACATGAAGAGTAAGTACTGAAAAAAATAAACTACCATTACTAGACTAATATTTGAATATTACTAGGGTTAGATATTAATGACTAATTTGTTGTTTCTTTGTAAATTTATAGTAATAGCCCTTCTTCGCCCGTAGCTGTTCATGGGTCCCCATTTCCGCAACTTTTCCTCGACTTATAACAGCAATACAGTCTGCATTTTGAATCGTTGACAAACGATGAGCAATTATGATGCAAGTTCTTCCAGCTCTAGCTTTATCCAGAGCTTCTTGAACCAACTGTAAAATATATTATATGTATATAGCGAGACACAGTTGTTACAACATTTCATATGAAATGAAAATTTTCTTTATATTTTTGAAATGAGTGTCATCTTTGTAGTAGACATACCTTTTCGCTTTCTGTGTCGAGAGCACTGGAAATTATAATTGTAAACACATTAAAAATTAAACTTTACTTTATAAACCATTTGTATTTTAAAAGGGTTAAAAAAGTTGGATAATTTTCTACCTGGTAGCTTCATCTAAAAGTAAGATGGATGGATTTCTTATAAGTGCCCTGTATGGAAAAGTATTAAAATTAAATGTCAGTACATTTACAATGATTATTTTGGTTGTTGATTTATAGTGGAGCAAAAAATTATTATACCTAGCAATAGCAATTCGCTGCTTCTGACCACCTTAAAAAATAAAGAATGATACAAAACCTTAAATATAGCTTCACTTTTATTAGGTTTGTATTCTATTTTATAATCTTTTTTACTAACCTGACAATTGTGTTCCTCTTTCTCCAACCAAAGTGTCGTATCCCTATAACATGAGTTATGTATGTAAAAGTAAATCATTTGAAGTTTGATATTTTAGGGGAATCGAATTAATGAGAATACGGAAAAAGAAAACACATTCTACACATTAACAATATTAGCTGTAGGTATGTGTACTTTTAAAGAAAACACATTCTACACATTAACAATATTAGCTGTAGGTATGTGTACTTTTAAAGAAAACATGAAAGCAATGCAAATTTATTCAGAAAGTTAAAGCTTACCTTAGGCAAACCGCATATGAACTTGTGCATATTGGCTGAATGAGCTGCTTCCATAATCATATCGTCGGAAACATCAGCACTTCCATCTCCAAATCCATACGCAATGTTATCACGAATTGAACAATCAAATAGGACTGGTTCCTGTGTCACCAATCCGATACTTGATCGCAGATACTGAAGGTTAAGCGTACGAATGTCAAACCCGTCCACCAGCTATATCAAAATACATGCAAATTTTTACAACGAACTTCCCCTTTTACTTTGTTATACGATATCATGGGGAATGACACGTTAACAAGGAAAGAAACATCCAATATTCCTTATGAGCGCAGTAATATTAAAACACTCACCACTTGACCACTATGGACATCGTAAAATCTTTCCAGTAGGGATACAACTGTAGATTTTCCACATCCCGATGGTCCTACAAGGGCTAATGTTTGCCCCGGCTGTACCTCAAAAGATAGTCCTTGTAATACACGAGAGTCTGGGCGATTTGGATAATTGAAATGAACATTGTTAAATGCAACACGGCCTTCCAGGGTCGGTGTTAATCCACCAATGCTAAAAGGATCGATCTCAGATTTCAATTCTATGAGATTAAAAATAAGGGCAGCCGCCAAATTAGCTTTCGTGTAGTCTGGAATCCATGAAGTGGCTTGTCCCACGGAAACAGCACACAGTCCAATTAAGAAAAATACTCTATTTTGTAAAATATAATTTATGTAGATACAAATGGAAAAATTATTGGTATGACATGTGTATAGTTAGGTAATTCATAGAAAAACATAACATACCGATAAACACTAAATGGATCCATGATATCTACAGAAACCAAGTAAGCGCCGTAACGAAAAGCTGCTCCGTAGATGAGAAATATTACAGCTTCGGAGAAAGCAAATGCCAGTCCGTATATTAAGGCTTGCTTGTGACCTTCACTAATTAAATCATGGATAGAATAGAGGTTTAACAATTTTAGATAGACTATTGTTGGTTAGTTACATTTATATGTTACAGTTATCAAATTAATTCAGATATAAAATAAAGTTAGTTAAAACTTACATGTATACAGGATATAGTAGTTCCAAATATTTTGTGAAGAAAGTACTCTCCTGTGAAAGCGACTGAACTGTTCTTATATTGGCAATAGCTTCATTTGCACACTAAAATACCAAGTTAGAAAATTCACAATGTTTTAACACATTATAACATTCAAATTGTAAATAGGTATATCATATGCTTATAGCTCTTTTAAAGCAAACCAAATAATACGTTTATATATTGGCAAAAATTTATATTGATATGAAAATTTTAATTTAGTAGGTAAATACCCGTCCAGCGTCTTCCATAAGAGCCGCATCTTTTTTTTGACCTCCTCTTTGCACTTGAACCTGAATATATCCAGCTAAAACTAAAATAGGAAAGCCAGCACTGATAACTAAGGCTAATTGCCAGCCAAACCAAAATGCTCCTCCGACGCCAGCAAATATGGTAACAAACGCACTTACTGCTACACCCAACCTGTGACCTGCAGCCTGAAAATAAAAATATTATTATACTAATTTATTTCTATTGTTAGTTAAGATATAAAATGTAAAATCATTTATTACAGCTTTCACTAATGGTGCATCTCTAGCTAAACGAGTCGCTAATCTTGAAGGCGTGTTGGATTCCTTGTCAAACCATCCAATAGGTTGTCTCACAATTGAGATATAGGAATTAAGACGTAATCTCATTGTTAAATATTCTCCAGCAGATGCCACAAAAATTGTCTGTATAAAAATAAAAAGCAATTGCCTAATACAACTGAAAACTTCATATTAAAACGATAATGATAATTATTTTTATAAAACCATACACGAATCCAGAAACCGAAGAAACTTGTTGAAGCTAACACTAAAAACATCATGGCCCAAAAGAAAGCTCCGTCCAGTAGGTCTTGTCCAGTTTTTGAAAATGTCTGATATATTATATTGTTCATCAGTTTGCTTAATTTGTCAAGTCAGTAGTGACATTGTAAATAATAATATCTTAAGCAATATCTCTCTTACCGAAAACATTTCTGAATAGAAAAAGGCGAATACAGGCATAATTAAGCCTGTAATTACACATCCTATACCTCCTAACAATAATAAAAGCCATTCAGGCTTATTCATCTTAAGAATTTTCCATATCCCTGGGTATTTTACATCCAGATCAGCAACTTCTTTCATTAAGCGAGCCTTATCAGGATCGGGCATAGCCCCAACTCTTAATCGCCGGATTTTTCTTCCATGTTTTCGTTTTTTCGTCGGGTCGAGATAGACCAAATTTTCTTGCAAAGTTTCATCTCTAATAATGTATACATTAAGTTTAATTTAGGCCTCTATGAATTCAGATACCATGTTCTTGAATCAAAACACTCCATGAATTATTTATCAATTACGCTGATTCGTCAATAGAAGCACTAAATCCAGATTGATCATCCACGTCTTCCATATTAGTTTGAGCAGTAACCAATTCGTAATAAAGGCCTTCTTTGGCCATTAATTGTGCATGTGTCCCCGACTCAGCAATCATCCCGTCCTGAAAACACCCAGAATCAATTCATTCACTGTAACATTATTGTCCAATAACATGATCCTCAACTTTAAATCTTGGATGCATAAGGTCTATTTTTTACTTTTAATGCATATATCTCATCAGCATCCATCACAGTTGACAAACGGTGAGCAATAATAATCGTTGTTCTTCCTTTCCTGGCTCTGTCTAAGGCGGTTTGCACGACTGATTCCGACTTTCCATCTAAGGCCGAAGTCGCCTCATCCAGCAATAAAATTTTTGGATCGCGGACTAAAATAATTTAGAACAATTGTGCTTAAGATTGCATGAGATTAAGATTTCATGTGTAAGATAAGATTGTATTCCACATTTTGCCACATTCGATCTGAAGTAAGTTCACTTTAGTTCACTACGTAATAAATGGGATAAGAAAAATAAACAATTTGAAGTAAACATCTTACTTACCTAGTGCTCTTGCAATTGCTATCCGCTGCTTTTGTCCACCTTAATATTATTTAGTTCATACAGTAAAACATAAATCTATGAATAAGGAGCTCTTCAAAAGCTGTATACAAAATTAATGTCAAAAAATACCTGAAAGTTGAGCTCCTCTTTCTCCAACTAAAGTTTCATAACCCTGTTAAAGAATAGAGTTCATTGAAAACATTGACGAGCTTGAGTTCTTAATATTTCATACATTATAGTAATCATAAGGATCCATTTATAGAAAATTATGTTCCGATAATTTCTTAGCAAAAAAATTTGAAGAAAATTTACTTGAGGAAGTGAACTAATGAAGTCGTGAGCATTGGCCATTCTTGCTGCCGCAACTACATCATCCGGTGTAATTTCTTCTCGCCCATAGTTTATGTTTTCGTAAATTGTCGTTCCAAAGAGCACCGGTTCCTGCAATTATAATTACAGCATTTATTATTAAAATATATACTACTTTTATGGTGCCACTTGTTGTATAATATACCTACGTTAAATTTATGGAATGATATTTATATTTTCTCGTATTACAATACTAAACGGAAATTATATGTAAAAATAGACATGATTTGTTACAAGACCCACTTGAGACACAACTCCTATGTGATGCCGCAGCCAAGCCAGATTGAGTTGCTTTACATCATTTCCATCAATAAGCACCGATCCTGCATCTGTGTCGTAAAATCGAAGTAACATACTGACAAGAGTACTTTTCCCAGCACCACTCGTTCCAACTATTGCTACTGTTTTTCCAGGCTCGATTGTTAAGTTAAAATCTTTCAATACCTGTAATGTAATAGAAAATATCAATATTTTGATTCACCTCGTTACAACACAATGTGTATTAAATTCCAAATACCAATATCTACATAATAGTATAGTTACACCACAGCCAACAGTGTTTAGTACTAATAATAGCTAAAAGAATGAAGTATTGCACGCATAATTAATTATGTACAAAGTACTAACTTAAGTTTATACTTACAGGAATGGATTTCCTTGAAGGATATCGAAAATTTACGTTTCTAAATTCGATTTTTCCAGAAATTTTATCCATCATAAGCCCTGTCTTGCTGTAAGGATCTATGTGTGGCATGGAATCAATTATGTCAAAAACCACAGCACCTATACACAATATCCAATACGATTATTATATTCGACTCCCATCTGAGTTATAGAAACCTCTAGTTAAGTAGGTGTAATAGTAATATGATTGTTGGAGTGGTAGGTGTATTACCGGAGCCCTGAGCAATACCTACGGATGAAACAAATGGAACAGCATTTCCGAGAGAAAATGCTCCAACTAAAACGCTGAAAAATACCTTAAGGAAAAAACACGCCAAAATTGTAATTATTCATATAAAATATTTATGTAAAAAACGACAAAGCCATCTGCATTGTAATACATTGACTTACAGTAAATACGTCTCCAGGAGTCAGTGTGCCTTCTGAAATTAATTGGCAACCATACCAGAAAGCGAGAGCGTAGGATCCGTACATAATAAAAAATACTAGACCAATTGCAACAGCAAAAACATGGTATTTTTTAACTGCCATTTGCAAACCCGCATTCAAACTGTCTTCGTATCTAATGGACCATCCATTAACAAATTATATTAAAATATGTCTATGCAAAATACGCGTATATTGCAAATCTAGTACACATTCATGTAATTCAATAGGGTACCGTTTTATTGCTCTTTTTTCTCCGCCGAAAGATGCAACTGTTCGTATACAACTAAGTATTTCTTCCGCAACAGCGCCAGCTTTTCCATACTTTTGTTGCTCTCGAGTTGATTGAGTTGCAATCATTTTTCCTGAGAAAGCTGAAGTTCCAGCAAGTAGTGGAGTCAATGATAAAATTACTAATGTTAATTGCCAACTGGTATAAAATCCAATTCCGAACCCGGCCAAGAATGTAGCTGCGAACTGTAAAATCATACTGAATTTGTGTCCAATACCTTCCCGAATTCTTTCCAAGTCACTACAAACCAAAAAGCATATTAAATTTGGAATAATTCATAAATATTCCAATGTGTTCGGAGAGTTTGTAAAATTGTCTTAAATATATTTTTTAATTTATTACTCGGATAATTTTATGGATAAGTCTCCCGTTTGATGACTGTCAAACCAAGTTATTTCTTGACGTAATACTTGATAGAAGAATTCTTGCCGCAGTCTGTAAGTTTGTCTTTCACAAGCCCATTCCCAGCAAAGTGCCTGTAAAACAAAGCCATATTCTCATTTTTCACAGTTTTAAAATTGATTCTATTTAAATGAGTGTACAATAGGAAATCTATTGTTACTTAAAAGGACTCTTACTTGGATAAAGGACGCTATGAACACCGCCCCTCCGATATATACATACATAAGAGAATACGCAGTCATATAATCAGAGAATTCTTCCAAAGTTAATAATTTGGGAATGTCATCTAGAGAAATGTTGCTATTGGGGTTGGAAAAATTAGTGAAAGATATGACATTTGTAACGGTTATAGGTATAGTATCTATAGTGGAATTCAATGTAGAATTTGCGAAACCCTGTAAGATTTTGATAAAGTGATGTAGCGTACTCAGAATTTTTCACGTGACAATGTATGAAAGTAAATATACAATAATTAACTCAAAAGTTTTTGCTCACATAAAGGTAAACTGTCATGAAAGTGTCTGTCATGGAACCGAACACGAGAGCTAGGAGAGGAAATCCAGCTCCATGGATAACAGCAAATAATGTTCCAATAAAAATAATCCATTTGTCTCTTGTAGTTGAGTACCGGAACTATACACATTAACAAATTACACGCTAAAATTCTTGGGAGTATTAAGAACAGAGATAGGGCTAAAAGTAAACATAGAGCACACTAATTTGTACATAGGTAGGTAGAGTAGGTATAGTTTATGGAATAAATGTAATGTATGTGCATACTACAATGAATGAAAAAGCACATGGCACTTACCAGTCTGGATAAAGGTATTCTTTGAATTTCATCCGGATCCTTCCCTTTTCTTTTTCTGTAAGATCATTTTGATTTTCAAAAGAGATTGCAATTTTTAAAAACAGCATGAATTCTCAAGTTTTAAAGAATTGTAAATTGTATCCTAAGAAGTTTCATACGTATTTTTTCCTGATGATCGTGTACTTCCATAATTAGATGATGATTCTCCGCTACTGCTAGCGCTGCTATATTTATGTCTCGAGGGTCCAATTAATGGTTTTCTTTCGTCATTACTTCCGGAGAATAATCCCATATTTATAGTTTATTCTTTCACTACCAATAGGTACTAATATTTACTGCAAGTGTGTCACAGTTTAGTTAAAAAAGTTATTTAAACGCCTGTACAATCACGTTAGTTTATTATCAAGAGTTTATGGAATAAATGGACTATCATGACGTGCATTTAAAATGCAACTAACTAAGGACTTTTTGTCTAAAATGGTAAACATATAATTCTCAAAAACAACAGCAAACATCACGCGCATCATGCTCCAGTCCATCAATAGTTCATAGAAGTATAGCTTTGTATGCCCAACAGAATGGTTACTGATTGCATTTTATCTGTTTGTGACTTATTAAAATATATACATAACATAGATTATGAATCGATGCCTATTACCTACACACACATCGCATCGGTCACATACATTTCACATTTCACTGTTCACAATTCAACATTCACACGGGTAGATTCATATGTATATCAGTCTAGACACCATACATAATCCAACCTATTGTACCTTTATGAACGCCAAGTCTAATACCTATCTCAATTGAACCCACAAACGATTCGTTAATAAAGTACAGAGATAAACCGCATATCACCCACTATCCTATCACTGTGTATGTAGCAAATATCTTAAATAAACTAAAATTATGTACGGACAATGCCCACAATTAATGGGAATCAATCAACATGGGTCCGTACAAATACTTTCCCTAAATGTGTTTGTGTGCTTTACAAAACCCATGCAATTGTAAATGAGTTAAATTTTATTATGCCATAGTAAACTGTATCATTCGAGGAGTACAAAATGCAAGTAAACAAGTTGACAGGAATAATCTTCAGGAAAATTTTCAGATTTCTCATGTATCAATTTATTTCGTTACTCGAGTCATGCTTCTCTAATATAATAATAATATTATTTCAATATCTATGCACGAGTTGTTATGCCCCTAACTCTGTAAATAAAGTAGGTAGTATCATGTATTTTTATTAAGTATGTGTGCAATGTGTATACCAATATGTGGTGTATTATGTAGCACCAGTTCAAGTGGCAGTGCAAAGGAACGAGTTTAGTTCAGTATTTACAAACCTACAACCTAGTTCTATTATTGTGTCGTGACTTGACAGCAAAATATATGTAAATGCCATTTCCACCATATCGGCTTAAAAAGCATAGCATTACACTACAGTATATTAATACATAGTAAATCTTTGTTGCATGATTGACATTAAAAATAAGTCTCTTAAAAAAGAACAGAGGAATCTAATGTTGAATACTACTGGATTGATAATCTTTGACCACATAAGTATGAACGATTAAGATATTATAGAACTAATTCTCATTCCTGCTCCAGTTCTTACTGGTTCGTTTTGATAAGATCCTATTAAGAAGCCAACCAGAGATTGCTGCAACTTTTTCGTGTCGCCCCCACATGTAAAGGTCAATTGATGATGTATGAGACATTATTCATAATTCTCAAAATAACTATTGATGATTCATTTTATTACCATCAAGGCTCATGACTTATTTGCTTCTACATCACTGTTCTGTCTGACTGTCCTATTTCTATCCGCTATCCCATCTTTCTGCGTATAATTGTCATTTTTATTTTCATTGATAAAGTGTAATACTACGTAATTAGCGAATGCAATCGTTGACGATTTAGCTACCAACTTGGCAAAACATAGTTACAGCTTACAGATAAAAAGATATGAACTATGTTGTTAAATATCTGGCTGTCGCAATGGGCATAAAGTTTTTCTTGAGCTTAATTAATTGGGTAAATTCCTGGAGTCAATGCCTAAACTTTTCCATACGAATATTATAAGCATTTCGGAAAGAAAATAACAGCAATTCATTATAATTTACGTATTACGAGGTTTCGACTAAACAATAATTTTATTTTAACGATTATGTTATAACAGTATAATGAAATGAAGATATACATTTTATAATAAATTACAGGTTCAGTAACAATTAAAGGAGTAATGTTACTTTTTAATTCATTGACACACAAACGTGTTCGGGCTGGAAGTAAATGAAGTACAAGTGTACAAATCACAATTATGGATTGATCAAAAACAAATGAACAATGAACATAACAAACGAAAGTGAAAATCTTTAGTATTTTTACAATTATTTTTAATTTCTAGACACAATACGCAAAGAAACAACAAAAACCTTGTGTAATTGAATAATTTAATGACGAGATTTTATTGAGAAAATTGCAAACGAAGTTACTTAATAAGTATTTACGTATGCATGTAATAGTAATAACATAACTTTGGTTGGATAAAACATAAAAACAACCATAATATTTTAGAATATCAGTTGATTAAACTCAATTACTCAATCAAATGAGACTTGAAAGCTTGCTTTCTTCGCAATCTTATCTATTGAATAAGTTGAAAAAACTCCTTTATCGAATTACCGATGCACAACACAGCCTTGTTAAAATAAACACTTAACAATATTCCATTCATACCATTTTCAATCTCATTGTTTTACAAGTACCTAAACTGTTGGCAGTTTTGCAACTGTTCTTTTACAGCAACATATAAATCATAACATTTTGACACTTTAAAATTAAAGTAAACACGCGAGTCTTATGTGTACAACTACCACACGATTACATATATGTACCTACTAAGATATCGAATCAATCATAACAATTTCACTGACATAAAATTAGAATGCATACGATTGATGTTATTTAAATGTACAAATTGTAATCGAATGGAAAATACAAGTGCAGTGCAGCAAGTGAAGTCTTTATAATATTATGCAGGTTAGAAAACCAAAATTTTTAACCAATGCAGGTAAAGAGTCTTGAATCTTGATAATGTCCTTAAATACTACAATTAATAATCCTAGCGTATACCGACCCCCTCTCAAGTTCAGTTTGTTACATTACGTATCATAATGCAAACGAATATATATTTAATATTTTATTACTTACGACTATTTGAATCGTTACATACACATTATCAGTTGAGAAACGTATATGAGCATAATATGCAATACACGTTATACATTATAAGACTGGTAATGTAATAATCTCAGAAATGCTGGACCTAGTAGGTAAAGGCTCGTTTCTCGTTATAATTTGTATTGAAGGCATGAGATTTTAAGGTCATAAAGTAAACACTAAACAGGTATCTTTGCGTTTTTCTAAATAAAAATCTTACAAATACGTATGTACTAATTTTTATAGTAATTGTGAACTTATAGATTGAAGAAATGGGAGCATCACAGATCATAATAATACATTCACATCTTATCATGATGGTCTTCACAATGTAATTACTTTTCATCTCAAAGAAAAGTACTAACGAAAGGAAATTATTGACAAGATTGACAAGAGAATAACATTGTAATAGGAAAATCCACTAAACTGTGATCACAAAGCAATATCATAGTACTACGACATGACATCACACTACATGACGAACTCAAACTCAAATGTACTAATTAAAACTGACTGTTGAGTATGGATCTACTCCAATACAATGAACAATACAAGTGCAATGTTAGTTTCATAACTCTATCTTAACACTAGAGTACCTACCTAACCTACATAGATAATTTTTTCATATTTCTACCTTAAAGTACGCGTTTAAGATGGACTGTTAATATTAGTACGAGTTCACACAGTTCTGCAAACCACAGCATTAGTAATTAGTTATGGGGGGCTCTATTTCCCTCTGTGTAATTGATCCATCTTTCTGCAGTAACGGCGAAAATAGAATCTTCGTCGATGGTTGCAAACGTTAGTAGTTGATTGATATGTGTAACATGGTAGTCGAGTCGGGCCAAGTTGGGAGAAATTCCAGGCACAGTGAAATGTCTTAAGTCGTACATGGTTCCGCTCCCAGTGTCATACAGAGGAAGCATTGTCTTCAGCGATTTGAGTCCTTCTTTATACAATCCTCCTGCTTTCTCTGCGGCACCAGTAACTCCAATTTTCGTAACGTCGTAAAGACCCAGAAGGGCATACATGAAACCGTTAAGAACAAAAGTACTTGGAGTTGTAGGGTACTCTTCGTACCAAACGAATTTCTCCATAAACACAGCTCTCACTCCTTTTCGGCTACCAGGCAAATCAAATATATTTTCGACAGCTTTGGCACATGCATTAGCATAGTCCTGTCTATTTTTTGTGATGGAATACGCTCGTGAAAGTAAAGAAAGGGCATGTCCTTGTCCCATGGCTGAATACCAGCCTGACTCGAGAACAGGGTAAAAATCCGGAGCAAATTTTCTTCTCACAGGGATCGGCCAACCACCATTTTCATCTTGAGAACTCACAAACCAGTCAGAAGCTTGAAAGAATTGAGCCAAGTGTTCATTTGTAGACAAGGTTAAGTTATCAAGCAATAACTGTCTGTCTTTGCAGTCTATTGAGAGTGACTCAAAGATTAACTTTGATTTGGAAATTTTCACGTTTCTGGCTGCTGATTTACGAGGACTGCTCAGAGCTGCTAAAGAAATTCCTTTTTGGACATCCACACCAAGGTCACGGATTACATGCTGCCAAGAAGAAAGGCTTTTAAGGCCAAGTCCATGATAAATGTGATTATCCTGCAATTGATGAAAGAATCAATTAATTTTATTCATTTGTCGGTTTCTACGAGTATTATCGCATTTTTATGCACAATCGGTATGAGACAGTTTGCATTCATTCAAAGCATAACATTTGTAAATTGTAGCATTTATGTTTCTTAAATGACATACTTGAACTTTAATGAAAAAATTGTCGGTCACGTAGTGAAGATAGTACAACTGGTTTTCGTATCGAAGAACTGCGGTTATTGTAACATTTGGCGGTAGCGAGGAAAACATTGCATTTTCAGTCTTCATGTCCCAACTCATTACCAGCATTCTAGGCTTCGATTGTGGTAATTTGCAAGAAACGGATGCACTCTCTGTAATGTCAATGTACAAATTGTTCATAAAGATATTGAAACATATGTAAGCTTTATGATTCATCATTCGGTGAGACTGTGACCAAGATTCTTTTTACCTGGAGACAGATTTTGTATTTTTATAATATTATTGTTGGAATCTTCTGGGTCAGGCATCACAGCCACTTCAGATTCCTTTTGTACATTCCATTCGGCCTTAGTGTCGTCCCCATTTTCTAGGATTGTTCGTTCGGGTTCTCCTTCAGCTAAATATTTACTGTAATGAGACAACCCAAACTGGGCAATTTGTATAGGATAAAAGTATCCATTGGCATCCCATTGGGTTGAAACGGGTACTCCTGTAAAATACATTTGGATTTATACACTACACTTTATACAAATTCAACGTATGAATGCATCTATTACACTACATCATAGCCGTATTCAGGGAGTCGGCGAGGAGGCAATTTCCTCCCCCGAAATATATTTTGCTCTCCCCGAAATATATTTTGCTCTCCCCGAAATCGATTTCTGGATACGGCCGTGTACAGCATTATAGTTACTAAGCTTACATTTACGTTGTAAATGATTGGAAACAAAACAATTCGTTTGGCTGTGCTCAGTATTATTGTAGTTCTACATAGAAATATGTATTTACCTTCTGCACCGCTTACGCACTTGACTCGATCTCGCACTTCCACGTTATAATTTTCAAAATAAGTAAACGCTCCTGTAGGCTTGTAAGCTTTTGGTCGATAGATTTTAACTTGGCTATGTAACCATATAAATTTACTATCATCGTTGTCAGCCATTTTTCCGAACACCTAAGTAAAGGCCAAACAGCGAAAGTTATTTAATTGTTTCAAAATTCAAAGTACATGTTTTATAGATACTTTTAGTTACTGCTTGATTTGAAAAATATCAAATTAAAAGTTCATTTTTGAAAACTGTACCTCAAAATATTTATGAAGGAAACTGAATGGAATGAATACTTCATTGTCTTGCTTTTTACAGCCCAAAATGAATTTCCCGTGATTAATGTCACATTTTATGTCTGCGACAGGATTATCACTCCTAGTAAATTTGTTACTGTTAATTTTGCTAACAGAATTTTCATGTTCTTTTGTCTTTTTCTTATTTCCATTCTGAAGTTTGTTTGGCTGCTCGTTGTACTCTCCTTCACCTTCTTTATTGGCCTTATTTTTACTTTCTTCATTAACGCTTGCATGAACATTATCATTACTAACAAAGTCATCTTCAAACGGGTAATCTCCAGGCTGTTCCACCTTCACACTTTTCTTAGCTGACTTAACCCAGTCATTCTGTTCGTGTTTCGTAATTTTATTATTTGCATCCTCTTCGTAATTGACGGATTGATAGTAACTGGGTAATGCTGCCACAGATCCGTCTTCATTCTACATGGGACAAATGCATTAAACTACCTGAGCATATAAAATTTTCAGGTATTTACCAAAAAACATGCAATTTATTGTATTGTACCTTATTGTCCGACCCTACATGTCTTGATTTCCAATTTTTGTTTCCTGCCAAAGCGGTTGTTTGACATCGGGAAATAAGTACAATTGTTAGACCCACAACAACAACGATTAAGAAGAAAAGACATGTCTTCAAACTGAACATGCGACTCATGACTGCTTTCAAATTCGACCACAAACTGTTTCTCTGTCTTCCTTCCTCAAACCAAGCTCTGCTTCCTCCTTCTAATATGTGGGTACACAATCTTCAAAGATCCCATTATATTTCGCTTATGCATTCACATACAAACACATAAATTATTTTGTCGTTCTCTCTGGCTGCACCGGAAAATCATCTTCATTCCATTTTGTACTCATGTAGAGAATAAATGTAGCTAGATTTGAGACCAATCCTTTATCATCGTGGAAGCAGCAAATCGTATCTGCAACCAAATAAAAATTGTACTTATTAACAAAATAACACGTTATTGCTATATAATCTTTAGCACATAAAACTATACATTTAGTATGTTTAAATTGTTCTTTAGCTATCCAATACTTTCATCATGCAAACGAAAAACATTATAATTAATTATGAGGTTTGGTTGAGTCCTTGTAGCTGGAAGAATGTATGCGGGTACATACAACAAAAATGTTCTAACCTAGAAAATTCGTAAAACATGATGGGTAAGTCATTTATTGCGTATAATATACTCATGCCTGTTCACGATTTTCCAGTTCGATTGAAACGATCAAACTAACTATGTAGGTTATAACTGTTTAACATAGAAATGAAAATATCTGTATATCTAAATTATATATTGAACATTTGATACTAGTATAGAAAAGGCACTGCTGCAAACTTTTAATCAACAGGAAAAACGACGTTGCTGCAGGTCGATATTTATACTCTCCTTTACTGTGCTATAGTGTATATTGCGGTACAATAGATTTTCTTATACATCCTCCTTTGCAAAGAAACTAGGAAAAGTGTTGCAATCAATAGCATTAACACTAGTCAATAATATCCGTTTCCCTTGTCACTCCAAAAGCAACATCACAAATCAATATACAACGACCACCCACACACATAATTTGTTCTTGTAAGAAGTAAGAACACCTGAGTACTTAAACACAAATATTAGCTACATTGCACACAATAACACAGTCAGATGCTTGAAAGGTGAAAAACAAATTGTTTACCTTTCTCCCTACTTCTACAACACGTGTGCGGTAGTGCAGAATATCCGGGCTTTGTCTTAGTTTCCGCTTTATGTAAAATCTGTCTCTTTTTACACGACAAAAATAAGACCCTTTATATCTGTACTATGCACTACATACACTTACAATACACAAGTGACAGTATTTCTAAATCAACTAACACACACCACATTTAGGTAAGTAAATATCAAATTGAGTACTTAAAAGATTTCCACCTTTAATAAAGCTAGTGTACAATAAATCCAATTCTGAAACTAAACATTTTCTACGCACTCACCAAAACGAGTAGCCAAGAACGGGTGTGGGAAAACTAAAGTTCTTTCCTAGAAGAAAGAATCCCTATAAATAATATATATGCATCCGATTGCATTCGTACGGTCAAAAATTACAACTTACATGTGATTTAGCCGTAAGAGTGCCGAGTGTGGTGCATAAAACTTGTTCTCCTAGTTCTTTTCTGTCTGTAAGTATAACTCAGTCTAAATTTGCATCCTAAGTCTAGACAGTCCGATTATAATATTATATACCTACTAATACACTACAACTAAACTGCCTATCATTTCTGTACTATGTAGGTATATTTCTATATACTAACCTTAAGATACGAAGACAGTTTCTATTCTATTTTCTGTCTGCATTACGCAATGCACTTTTATATGTTGGAGCACTTTGTACATCTATCTCATGTTATGTACTACTGTTTCTGTGCTGCATGCATCTGTTCGGATATTAAAAAGTTATTGTACCCCTACTGCACTTTAATTCACTTCAATCGCATCGCATCTGTTCATTTTGGATGTCTTGATATCTATTTACATGTCTGCCATGTGACTCTTGCCTTATGTGTGCAAGTTCTATACAAGCAATGTAGACACATTCACAATACTTGCACCAAATTCCAGAAAAATTTATTTCGTCCAGTACAAAGTAATTAAAATCGTAGTTCAAGTATACTTATATAGGTATAAATCATTAATATTATCAATTTTGTTGCTTCATCGTATAAATTCTCACTTTAACATAGGTATTTATGAATAATTGTAAGTATAGTTATATTAAGTGTTTTTCTGTTATATTCTTCAATGTTAGCTCGCTTATCAAGCTAGTTCCTACACTCCACTTTTTGTATATGTACAAAAGCCTAAACCAAACTAAATATCCCACAGCTACCTATCCATAGTATTTCTGTATTCTAAACGTAATAATGTATAGAAATAGATTTTTTTTAATCCTTAACTTAAGCTAAACTGCTACTGTTTTGCATCGCGTTTAGTTATCTCGTACTAGTTACTAGTTATAATGCTTAGCTTGTTATAGAGTGTAAGAAACATACTTTATAACAATAATTTTATAAGAATTCTACACAGCAGCATGCAATGTTATTACTACCTATAATACATAAATATTATTAATTCATAATTCATATTGTGTATAGCTTTGTGTACGCCTTCGAAATACTTTTATGACTAAAAATGGTATGAAAAAATAGATTGTAAGTTGGGTTTTTTGCATTCTAAGTGCGATTAAAATTGCTGTAAACGGAACAGAAATGTTATTTAGTACTTTACTTACTGTGTGCTTACAAATATCTATTACTATATAATAAGGGTAAACTTTTGTTAACAGTTTTAAGTTGTAGCTGTACTGCCAATAAACCAATACAATTATATCGTCCATTATTTATTAAGAAAGTTTCAAGGCTGCATGAAAAGTAATATGTATATATTTTATGGTCAATTTAGTCATGCATTAGTATAAGACATTGCATTCTTCGTGTATAGTGTATGCTGCATATTATATCCTTCTGCTGAGCTATACAAAATGATTAATACAGAGTTATGTTTTAGATGATTTTTGTATGCCCACGAGTTTCGTATTCGTAGTTTGAATATCACTACACGGATAATGATTATTCAATTTTAATATGCCTGCTAAACTAAGAGATATTCTACACTATTTTCATTCTCCCAATAAACTTTGACAGCCACAAACTATATATGCAATACTGTCGCGGTGTCTCATGATATGAATGATCGTCAGTGCGAACGAAGGATGAATTGCAAGTTGCAGTCGTAAAATCGCATCATGAACATGTACAGATACATTATACCAAAAGTACGTTACATAACTATTTTAAGCAAGCATAAGTGTTAAGTGTCACACAACTACCTAAGCATTCTGAGTATTCCATGATTTAAGACCCAATAACTACATTAGCTACAAATAAGATAACATTTATTATGGTAGTACCATAGTAGTTAAACGCAAGAACACAACTACATAATATACATCTACCTACTATTTATTTTAAGTAAAAAGTTTGCACTTAATTAACACTTAGCAGCTTTGCAGTTGTAACATTCGCTTTTAGTGGTAGTTATAGCAAAGACAGTTTATGCTTTAAGAGTATTGTTAGCTGGGAAAAATTCATTTAATTTTGAAATCGTTACATTGATTTTTTATTAGTGTGGAAGAAAACTGTTCCAATTTTGCAAGTACTTAAAACTATAGCAAGATCCAACTGCGTACGCTTTGCTTCTATGGCCCTATATGGATCTGAAGATGATTCCACTAAGAATCCGACAATGGCAATCGACATAGGAGGTAAGAAATTACCAGTTTTAAGAAAAATACATTGATTAACCCTGTTATATCATTTGCACAACATTATTGGCTTTACCAAAGCTTTACTGATATTTCCACTCACACAACTACAGGTATGAGAGCACCTTATATGGGCAAAGATGAAGCTTTCACGGAAGCAATGCTCGTATCCAAAGAACCCTTTATGCAATTTAAGGATTGGTTTGATTTAGCTTCCAAAACACCTGGAATAGTAGAAGCTAACGCTATGGCATTAGCTACAGCAACAAAGTAAGTCTAAACTATTTATCTACATACTACTTAAAATTCGAAACAGATGAATTCTTTTAACAACATTTCTAATTCAGAGAAGGACGACCATCAGTTAGAATGGTACTTCTAAAAGCTTACGGCAAGGATGGTTTCAAATTTTTTACGAACTATGGAAGCCGCAAAGGAAACGAACTGGTTTGTATTCTTTGAGAAAATAAAATCAATACATTTTTCAATTTTTTGCTGTTGTCAATAATAAGTTTTATCACTTACAGGCTCAAAATCCTTTTGCTGCACTAAACTTTTTTTGGGAGCCACTAAAAAGATGTGTAGGTATCAAAAAACCAAACACTATTCGTAAAATCTCATAAGCCGAGTTGATGGTTTTAATATAATATCTCATCTTTAAACCTTAGGTAAGAGTTGAAGGGAAAGTTGAACGACTAAGTGAACAAGAATCTAGAGAATATTTCGATTCAAGACCTCTAGGCAGTAAAATTGGTGCCGTAGTGAGTCCTCAAAGTCAGCCCGTTCAAAATAGAGATATTTTGATTCAACGAGAAAAAGATCTGCTCACAAATGGATGCGACGCAAACATTAAAAAACCTGAAAATTGGTATGTTTAATATATTAGTTGCAAATAAATATCTGCTATCTGGATAAGATTAGAATTTAATTAACCTACCTTTTCTACCTAACCGATTGTTACTGATTCTCTTTAGGGGAGGATTCATCGTCATCCCTGATGTAGTTGAATTTTGGCAAGGACAAACAAATAGGATACATGACCGTATACGATTTCGAAAAGCAAAATGTGGCGAAAAAATCGATTGCAGTATCGTACATCAAGGAGAAGATGGGTGGCTTTATGAAAGATTAGCCCCTTAGATCTGCAAAAGTACTCGTACTGATAATTAAGTAGTCTCATCCACTAATCTTCAATGAATTCACACATAGATGTAATACAGAATCTCTAAATCTACTACTATGTATACCTTAGTACCTATATTACATACATACTACATACAATAATTTAATCGAGCAAAAAGTTACAGTGTAGTAATATGTAATTATAGGGATACAATTGTACAATACAAATATAAATAATAACATTATTTATTGCAGAGTTCAGTAAATACAATAATAAAGACCATGTACATCAAAGCCTCAACAAAATCTATTTATTAATTAGATGTTTTTAACGCGTTTATTTATTGGTATATAATATAGTATATTATAGTGAATGTTTTTCGTCCACTAACATTGGAAATTCGATTCGAGCGAATAACTTTCATGTCACGACCAAAACATTGTAAACACATTCATATGAACTAACTCGAAGGAGCACAACCGTGTCGATTATTACACTATTTTGTCGCACTGGTCGTTTAGGCAGAGTAGAGATATTTTGTACAAGATTATTGTTCTAAATGACTAATAAAGGATAATCTAAAGGACTAATTTTTCGTTTAGTTTACACAAAGTTATACATAAAACTGTTTACGTAAGTTACTTTTTGTAACAGCTTACTTAGAACTAGAACATTCAATTAGGTATAATATTAACTATTTCAAACAGTTTACACACATTTGTATATTAATAAGGTATGTAAATAAGTTAACACATTTGATAGTTTACATGCAACTGCAAATAAAATGAAGTCAAGAACTTTGCTTTTTGGAACATTTTACACACATCGGCACATAAAGTAATGTAAAGAAGCTAAATTTTTGAATAGCTTACATCCAACTGCACAACAGTAAATAAAAACATCACCATTTTTGATTAGTTTACATACAATAGATTTACATATATTATAGAGGTTAACATTTATGAAGAGTTTACATATAACCACACAAAAAGAAGCATAATATCTTAACTTTTTTATACGGTTGACATACATTTGCACATAAAATTATAAGTTAACATTTTTGAATAGTTTACATAGAACTGCACATAAAAGTATAAAAAGAAATTACCAAGCTTGAACAGTTTACATGCAACTATAATATATAGACTATTAGACTTACCTATGCATGCAGATTAAGATTTTTTATTAGTTTTCATACAACTACTGGACATAAAAGTTTGTATATAAATGACATTGCTTGTATACCTAGATAATTTACACATAGTTATTTACAAAGAAAATATGCATGGAAGTTACATACATTTTGGTATAGGTAGTTTACTTAGAACTGCACATTAAATTGGGTATAGATGTCAACTATTTTCAACAGTATACATACATTTGTACTGAAAAGAATGTAAAGATGTCAACATTTTTGAACAGTTTACATACAATTACACATTAAAGCATACAAATAAACTTACCTTTTTGAGGAGTTTACTTACAATTACACATAAAAGTATGTAAAGAATTTTATATTTTTCAACAGTTCATATACAAATACACAATAAATGTATGTAATTAACTTTTTTGAACACTTTATATACAACTGCACATAAAATGATGTATACAGCTTAACATTTTGAAACAGCTTACCATCATTTGTACATAAAGTTATGTAAGGAAGTTAACATTTTTAGAGTTTACATACAACTGCACATAAAAGTACATAAAGAAATGACCAGTTTCGAACAGTTTACATACAATTGCACATAAAAGTACATAAAGAAA